>JACEEZ010006258.1:35000-71963 GCA_016584305.1 Chionoecetes opilio | reverse complement strand
CGAGATAAATTTATTATTCCGATAAACAGTGCATTATTGAAATATTTATCGAGGCGATTTTAATGATTCTATTGATTTGAGTTTACTACGTCTGAGGGCAGCCCATTCCATACGTTTACAACACGGCTTGTGAAGAAGTACTTTGCTTCGTTCGTTACAAACCGTTTCCTCTTATTTTAAATCCGTTGTTTCCAGTTGAGCTTGACCGTCTAGCGTGAAAAGATTTTCTGGGACTACGTTCGTAAATCCATTGAAGATTTTAAAGACTTCGATGAGGTCACCTCTTATCCTTCGTTTTGTTAGTGGGAATAAGTTAAGTTCTTTGAGCCGATTTCGTACGATTTATTACGCAATCTAGGTATCATTTTGGTTACTCTGCGCTGTATTTTTTCTAGTTTATCTATGTCCTTTTTATAATAAGGTGACCAGAACTGCACACAGTATTCTAGATGGGGGCGAACAAGCGAGTTAAAAAGAGTGAGTATAACTTTTTCAGATTTGAAACTGAAAGTTCGTCCAATAAAGCCAACCAATTTATTTGCAGTTTTTACTACCTCTATAATTTGGTTATTCGGTTTGAGATCTTTCGAGATTATAACGCCTAAATCTTTTTCTTTATCAACACTTGTTAGTTGGAAATCGTTCATCACGTAACTTTCATGAGGGTTGTTATTACCGATATGTAGTACATGGCATTTGTCAAGGTTGAAATTCATTTGCCATGTTTTTGACCATTCTGTTAGCGTGTTGCTAAGATGGAGAAGGAGAAAGATGAGAAGGAGGAGAATGAAAGAATGGCAATGAAGGAAGAAACTAGGATTATATGGTTGTTATTGGTTGCTTTCTTCATATTTTTTTTTCTCGTAAGTTATCGAGTTGAATTGTTTGCTTCTTATTGAATTCATTCCTTTAACTTTTTGACATTTCTTATTTTAATTGTTTTTTTGTGTTTAGGGGGGAGTATACATGTAGGTGTGGTGTGTGTGTGTGTGTGTGTGTGTGTGTGTGTGTGTGTGTGTGTGTTTGTGTATGTGTGTGTGTGTGTGTGTGTGTCCTCACCCATTATTACTTCCCTCATCACTCATTCATAATGTTTTCGTGTAAGAAGTGAGAAGGAAGGAAGGAAGGAATGAAGGAGAAGGGGGAGGGAAATGAGGGGGGGGGAGTAAAAAAACAAGAGAATCACATCGGGTGCTGATCAAGATAACATCTTACCGTCCGTGGGAGTTAATTAGGTTATTCTTCCTCCTTCTGATTGCCTCTGAAATCAACCCGTCAACCACGACGGGAAAATAGGATCGAAGTAAACTAACTGAATTTTTTTGATTAGTTTTCCTCTTCGGTCCTTTTCCTGAGCTCAAGTGTTTTAATATTGTCCCTGCTATAATTTCCCAGTTTGCCAGTGCTAACCACTACACTAAGCAGTACCCATTTGTGTGTGTGTGAGAACAGAGCAAAGCGTTTACCAGTATCTGGTTTTCGGGCGAACCAGGCATGATAATTTTGTGGTTTTGTTTATTACTAAAAATTCAACACGACAATTTCGCCGAGTCAACACTGTTAAGCACTGTTGTGTGGGAAGCAAAGCGGCGTGATAAGCCTCCTGTCTCGCCTCCCTCCCTATGAATGAGCAGTCCACCTTAGTATAGGCTTATCTTCCTCACTCCTTCCCTCCTCCCCTCCCTCCTTCACCGTCTGACTCAGTTTTTTCCCCTCTCCAACGTTTATTATTCCCTTTCCTTCCCACTTTTCCTGTCTGCCTCCTTCTCGTCCTTTTGTCATTATTCGAGAGCTTACTAAATAATTAAATACCGATATACAACACCCCCCGAGAGAGAGAGAGAGAGAGAGAGAGAGAGAGAGAGAGAGAGAGAGAGAGAGAGAGAGAGAGAGAGAGAGAGAGAGAGAGGAGAGAAGAGAAGAAAACAGAGACAGAGACGAGACAGAGACAGAGACAGAGACAGAGACAGAGACAGAGACAGAGACAGAGACAGAGACAGAGACAGAGACAGAGACAGAGACAGAGACAGAGACAGAGACAGAGACAGAGTAAAGTAATCATGGGGACTGCTCATCTTTTCACTCGCTGCCACAGGGTATCGCTCGTAACAGGAAAACCAACACCTTGATAACAGGTAGATTGATCCCCCTGCAGGTGAGCGTCTCATTGGGGTTACCTGTAGGCGGGTGAGGCACAGGTTCAAAGTGTACTGTAATATATATATGGGTTTTTTATTCTCCTCTCTCTCTCTCTCTCTCTCTCTCTCTCTCTCTCCCTCTCTTTCCTCTCTCCTCTCTCTCTCTCTTCTCTCCTCTCCCCTCTCTCTTCCTTCTCTCTCTCTCTCTCGTCTCTTCTCTCTCTCTCTCTCTCTCTCTCTCTCTCTCTCTCTCTCTCTCAAACACACACATCTGAAAGATAGATTATCATTTCATAGATGCACTCTTGCAGATAGAACAGCAAATATACACACAAAATCGAATAAGAAAATAATGAAAATATAGAACAATAACAACGAAGAGACATGAAGGAAACGAGAGACGGAGGGATAAAAACAGATATGACAGAGGAGCAAAGACGACGATAAACTTGTAAAAAAAATAAAGAAAACTGAAAAAGTGTCTAAAACAAGTGTAAGATAAAAACATAGGAGGTAGAGTTGCAGGAAATGAAAAGAAACTACTAAGTCTATAGCTGTGTTACCTTGGAAGAAAATGACAGTGATGAGTTATTGCAGTTCTAATTGGTGTTTACGAGGAGGCAGAGTGATGGATTATCCTTAAGTGCACTGCGGCAAAAGTAGAACACACAAAGTCAAACCTACTCCGTCCTCCACGTACACCCTCTCCACCTCCTTACGTTGTACCCATTCATTGCTGCTGCTGCTGCCTACTACTACTACTACTACTACTACTACTACTACTACTACTACTACTACTACTACTACTATCTTTCTATACTACACTACTACTTTTTTTTTTTTTTTTTTTTTTTACTACTACTACTACTACAATATACCTCCACCGCCTCTTTATTTGCGGCGGGTACGCCATAGCCCCACCTCGCTATTGACTGTGGCATCCAACCTTACAACTACCCCTAAAAATACATACATTTACTAACTAACTACCCCTAAATTTATAAACCTACTCTATTCCTAACCTATCCACCCTTATCCCACTCTCTACCAATGTGGCCTCGCAATCGAGGTCACTTATGTCCGTGTTAGAGGGAGTGGAGTATCTCGTACCCCTGAGACACAGGAGGGCAGACCGGGAGCAGGGGAGAAGGAGAGGCGACACCTCATCAGGCGGCGACGGAGCTCCTTGGCTGGTGCTTCTTTACTGACATCAAGTCAGCTAGTCTTGAGTAGAAGCTCCTAGCCTTGGGGCATGCCGCCAGATGTGGTGAAAACCAGGGGCGTGAAGGTACCCATGGTCGACTTGCAGGATCCTATCGCCATAGGCCCTTTTTCTTCTCCAGCTCGTTCCTGTGGTGGACAGCCTCGAGGGAGGCTCACGATGGGAGGCGGCCATCGGGTCGAAGATCCGGATGTCCAAAAAGGTCCGCTGCCTCTGGTCCAGAATCCCCGAGCACGGATGTCCACGCGAGCCTAGGGGCAGTATTGGCTGTCCTGTACCGCAGTAGTTCCCCATCTAGAGGCAGAAGGGTTGGCTCGGTGGAGACGTCTTGGCACACCTCCCTGAGCATGCTGGCTGTCAGGTCCCTCACCTCGTCGTGCCTGATACACACGAAACCCCCCTTTTTTCACGTCATGGTGTGGTCTACGTTGTGGGGGATCCACACACACAGGTGTTGGGGAGTCCTTCCACTGGCCAGCCGTACCTCAGAGCTACGGCATCGACAAATTCTTGTTTGTTGAGGTTGAAGCCCTTTGCTCTGATTGTAGTGATGTTAGCCATTTTGGACGCTCCCGTCTCCTGTGCGATGTGGTTTTTCTCACGGTGTCTGAGGCAAGATGGTCAAAAGGGTGTTCAAGGCTGGTCTTCTGCCCTTGCTTGCCTGTCTCGTGAGAATCGTTTCTTTTGCTCAGCGATCACACTTTGGTCGATTCACCTGTGCGTCCTGAGCGATGATCATATCCGTGAGGGACCTGGTAAGGTTGATGGAGTTGAGGTTCTTCCACCTCAGCCACCTTCTCAGGAGAGGGGGATTCCCATCCCGCCTAGTCTTGGGGGGAGTTCGAGCAACGCCCTCGCGTCATTCCCCAAAGGAACCGGGATGAGTTTTTTAGTTCCCCGCGGGTTATGAAGGTGTTCTTTTATAGATCCTTTTCCTCCACTCAAACTATTCTACTACTACTCACTACTACTACTACCATACTACTACTACTACTACTACTACTACTACTACTACTACTACTACTACTACTACTACTACTACTACTACTACTACTACTACTACTACTACTACTACTACTACTACTGTCCTACTGTCACTACTACCTCCATTACTTCTACTACTATCGCTACTTCTATCACCGTTACCGCTTTTGTCTCCACGAACGCCACCTCCGCATCCATTAAGATGTTTCGATCACTTTCCCGCCACATTGGTTGTTCGTGGCTTTGTTCTCACTAGTCTGGGTTGTATAGAGATACGTGTGTGTGGTTTTTTTTTATCTTTATTTTCTGTGTTGAATGGGTATGGGGTCTTGCTTTAATGTCTCGTTATCTTTTTTTTTTTTTTTTTTTTTTTTTTTTTTTTTTTTTTTAATATTATGTATTTGTTTTTCGTTTCTCTTTCGTGTTTTTTTATGCGTGTTGATATTTTTGAGGGCTTTGCTATATGTTTTTTTTTTTTTTTTCCCCATGCTGCTTATTTCCCTTTTTTTCTTTTTCATTCAGTTTTTTTTTAGCATCTAATCTTATTCGCTTTTATCTCAGTTTTTCACATTCTTTCTCCTTCAACTTTTTTTATTCAAATTTATTTTATCTTTTTTTTCATGTTCTTTACGAAATTTTTTGAGCCGCCTCTTTTTATGTATATTTCCTTAAAGTCATTCATGAAACGTTTAATATTTTTTTTCTTTCAGGTACACCTCTTTTATCTTTTGTTTCCTTTTTGTGTAGTGCATTATAAACATTGATACTTTTGATGCCTTATGTATATATACGCGCTCAGTCATATTCCATCTTGCGTGTGTGTGTGTGTGTGTGTGTGTGTGTGTGTGTGTGTGTGTGTGTGTTGTCTGTGTCTGTGTCTGTGTCTGTGTCTGTGACTGTGACTGTGTGTGTGTGTGTGTGTGTGACTGTGGTGTGTGTGTGTGTGTGTGTGTGTGTGTTTTGTTTCGTTCATTAACAAATTCTGTCTACACCTGAGAGACTAATGGCTTCGTATAATGGTGGCAAAAAGTGTTATAGCCACTCATATGCATTTTTACATGTACTCTATTATTTTATTTTTTTACAGGGCAGGTGATGATAGAGGTGGTGGTGGTAAAGGTGTGATAAGTGGTTACAGAGACTGGTGTATACTTGCGTGCCTTCAGTGTTGTTACTGTTGACTGAAATACACATGAAATACAGTGTTTAGGGGCATGCCTATAAAAGTGTCTCAGCATAGCGGTCATGTTCAATTTTTTCCACCTTATTTTGGTATTTTTATGACCTCCCACGAACGAGAATTGATGCCCAAAAGAGATAACGAGAGATAACAAAGATATGCTTGTGAGACAAATATTAACGTAATTTATGAGACAAATTTCACGGTCTTTGTCTCATATTCTCTTCTCTTCTCTTCTAGTCATCATTTCCTTCAATCATTCATCCATCACCTTTCTTCTCTGCCCCTCTCATAGCTTTATCTTCCTAAGTCATCCTTGTCTTTTCTTCCCTTGTCCACACCTTCCTTCTATCAACACTCCCAAACAGTCTTATCTTATAATATCTCTTCCTTCTTTACCACTCACTTGACTCAAGATCCTGTTCCACTGTTATCCTTTTCCCCTCCCTCTTCGTTATTCTCCTCTCCACTCACACGTCAACTCAGTATCTCTCCTTCTGTCATCCTATATTTCTTTTCTTTAAATCTTCTTCTTTACATTTTTCTTCTAAATTCTTCTTTCTTTATATCTCATTTAATCTCCTCCTTAGTCACTCTCCCAATACTGTTCCTTCTTTAACACTCTTCTCTCTCTCTCTCCTCTCTCTCTCTCTCTCTCTCTCTCTCTCTCTCTCTCATCTCTCTCTCTCTCTTCTCTCTCTCTCTCTTCTCTCCTCTCTCTCTCTCTCCTCTCTCTCTCTCTCTCTCTCTCTCTCTCTCTCCTCTCTCTCTCTTCTCTCTCTCGTCTCTCTCCTCTCCACTCTCTCTCTCTCTCTCTCTCTCTCTCTCTCTCTCTCTCTCTCTCTCCTCTCTCTCTCTCTTCTCTCTCTCTCTCTCTCTCTCTCTCTCTCCTTCTCTCTCTCTCTCTCTCTCTCTCTCTCTCTCTCTCTCTCTCCTCTCTCTCTCCTCTCTCTCATCTTCTCTCTCTCTCTCTCTCTCTCTCCTCTCTCTCTCTAACCTCTCTCCTCTCTCTCTCTCATCTCTCTCTCTCTCTCTCTCTCTCTCTCTCTCTCTCTCTCTCTCTCTCTTCTCTCTTCTCTCTCTCTCTCTTCTCTCTCTTCGTCTCTTCTCTCTCTTCTCTCTCTCTTCTCTCTCTCTCTCTCATCTCATTCCCTCTCTAGTCATCCTCCTCTCATCTTCTCTCTAAAAAAACACTTTCAAATTCTCTATCTCTCCTCGTCTTTCTATCTTTCTCTCTTACCTAATTCTGTTTAATCATCTCTATACCTGGATTCTTTTAACTCTCGCACACCTTTTCGTAGTGCAGGTTGAAGTTAACATTTTCAAGTCTATTCTTTTAATTTCTCCTTCGAGTTCTTCCCGGGTGAAACATGTATTATTTCATGTATCTTTGTGTTGCAGGATGGTGTTTGGGGGGGGTGTGGTGTGTGGGTGTTGTGTGTGGTGTGTGTGTGTGGGGGTGTGTGTGTGTGTGTGTGTTGTGTAATGCTGTGAAGGTCGAGTTTAAGTGGCCATCACGTATGTACAGGGCTGAAAAACCAAGCATTATGCAAATTCCTGAATATATCTCGTTTATCTTGTCTTTCTTCTTGCCTTTCTTCTTATCTATCTTACGTGTATCTTTTTCAAGCACATGAAGGATGAGAATTTGCAAGATCTATTACTTTAATTTTTGATTTGACTAAACGTATATAATATATACTCTGTGTGTGTGGGGG
This sequence comes from Chionoecetes opilio, assembly GCA_016584305.1. Classification (NCBI taxonomy): domain Eukaryota; kingdom Metazoa; phylum Arthropoda; class Malacostraca; order Decapoda; family Majidae; genus Chionoecetes; species Chionoecetes opilio. Next base: position 64,721 of record JACEEZ010006258.1, on the reverse strand, counting down.
GGTGGGGAAGGGTGGGGGGGGTGGGGGTGGTGTTGGTGGGGGTGGGTGGGTGGGTGGATGGAGGGTGGGTGGGTGGGAGGGTGTGGGTGTGGGTGTTGTGTGTGTGTGTGTGGGGGGGGGGGTCGTTTTTTCATCTTGTATTACTAGTTGTACCATGCAAGGTCTGAGTTATACTTGCGTGGCCATGTCTCTATATCTGTATTTATCCAGTGTGTGTGTGTGTGTGTGTGTGTGTGTGTGTGTGTGTGTGTGTGTGTGTGTGTGTGTGTGTGTGTGTGTGTGTGTGTGTGTGTGTGTGTGTGTGTGTGTGTGTGTGTGTGTGTGTGTGTGTGTGTGTTTACATCACAAAGGACTGGCCAAGGGCACAACAATAATGGGTAACACAAGGCCCGCTTAGTTGCCAGTCCCTATAAAGAAGACAGTAAATGAATAATATAAAAAAGAGGGGTGAGCCAATTTAGTTCGGGAGGTGTCTTGTTACTCTTCTTTTGAAAAGATTAAAGTCATAGGAAAGTGGAAAAATTCAAACAGGAAGAGAGTTCCAGAGTTTACCAGTGAAAGGGATGAAAGAGTAAAGATACTGATTTACTCTTGCATAAGGAAGATGGACAGAATAGGGATGAGAATGAGTAGAAAGTCTTGTGCAGCGAGGCCGCGGGAGGGGGGGAGGCATGCAGTTAGCAAGTTCAGAAGAGCAGTGAGCATGAAAATAACGGTAGAAGAGAGCAAGAGAAGCAACATTGCGTCGGTGATTTAAAGATTGAAGACAGTCAGTCAGAGAAGGGGAGTTGATGAGACGAAAAGCTTTTGACTCAACCCTGTTTAGGAGAGCTGTATGAGTGGATCCACCCCAAAAATGTGAAACATACTCCATACATGGGCGGATAAGGCCCCTGTAGGGAGCAAGCAATTGGGAGGGAGAAAAAAAAGGACGCAGACGCCACAGGACACCTAACTTCTTATAAGCTGTTTTAGCAAGAGATGAGGTGTGAGATATCCAGTTCAGATTTTTAGTAAAGGATAGTCCTAGAATGTTCATTGTAGAAGAAGGAGACAGTTGAGTGTCATTGAAGAGGAGGGGATAGTTTTCTGGTAGGTTTTGTCGAGTAGATAGGTGAAGAAATTGGGTTTTTGAGGCATTGAACAAAACAAGGTTTGCTTTGTCCCAATCAGAAATTATAGAAAGATCAGAAGTTAGGCGCTTGGTGGCATCTCCCCGTGAATCACTTAGTTCCTGTTGAGTTGGACGTCTAATAAACGACGTTGAAAAATGCAGGGTAGACTCATCAGCGTAGGAGTGGATAGGGCTTTGAGTTAGACTTAGAAGATCATTAATGAATAATAGAAAGAGAGTGGGTGATAGGACAGAACCCTGGGAATCACCACTATTGATAGATTTAGGAGAAGAGCAATGTCCGTCTACAGTAGCGGCAATAGAACGGTTTGAAAGGAAACTTAAGATGAAGTTACAGAGAGAATGATAGAAACCGAATGAGGGTAGTTTGAAAATTAAAGATTTGTGCCAGACTCTATCAAAAGCTTTTGATATGTCAAGGGCAACAGCAAAAGTATCACCGAAACCCCTAAAGGAGGATGACCAAGATTCAGTTAGGAAAGCTAGAAGATCGTCTGTTGATTTGGGTTATCGCTGTACTCTCAATAATGAAGCTTAAAAGCATGGAATGAATAGAGACCAATGAATAGCGTGAAGTATATGTAAGCACTATATCCTTCGAACGTAGATGACTATACTTACTCCTTCAGTGACCAGCGAGCACTTAGCATTATACGAAAACCACCACAAAAGCGACACACAATCTAAGTGAAGGGAGTATTCACCGCCACGACAAGTGTTCCGAAGCTATCTGTCCTCCACACTCGACACGCACACTTGCAGTCCCCAAAGAGTGGTTGTGAGGGGGTCGGGGGAGGGAGGAGGGGGGATTGTTAAGAGATGGGGAGGGTGGTGGGGTAGGGAATGAGGGAGGAATACCAAAAAGGCCTGGGAAAGGTGGTGGGGGAGGGATGGAGGGATAAATGCGGACATGACTGGTGGAGGAAGGATAGAGGGATGGAGGAAGGAGACTAGGGAAGCCGGCATGGAGGGCGTCCTGAAGGTGTGTGTGTGTGTGTGTGTGTGTCGCCTGTGTAGGAGGAGAGTGTGAAAGGTTGCCGGGGTGAGCACTCACACAACCTCTTCCCCCCTTCCCCCACACCCCTCCCCTCCTCGCTTCTGAATGGTCTCGGTATTGTGGTGAAGACCATCACACAATGTCTCACCTCCACCACAAGCACGCCCAACGCCCCGTAACTATCGCTGGAGCATACTGGCCTCTGACATTTGCTGAAGCTGTTCCTTATTGCAGTCGCCTCGCCATGCAGCTGTTACCAGAACCTAGGTCATTCCAGGTCACATTCCACGTCTTTTATGTACTTGTGCATTGCGTGTACTTGTGTATGGCGGATTGTATCTTTGTTGTTCTGGCTTGAGTGTTTTCTTTACTTTTCTCATTCATCGGAGTATAAGTGACATGAGATCCAGACTCTATTCGGTGATTCTGATAAGCTGTGAATGTTTGAGAAATGTGGATAAAAAGAATTGCAACCTTAATTTAATGTTGATAAACGTTACTTTTCGACGTTAAATAAATAAAAAAATAGATGAAGTAACAATTGAAAAATATAGTGAACAAAAGGATGCACAGAATATACGTTAAGATAACACATGCAACATATATAAAGAACAATACACATATAAAAAACGTTCCCGGAAAGCACACATGGACACAACATTCCCCTAAAAAAACAGAAGAAGTGAAAAAACCAGATACACGTGATATTGAACCCAAACACACATGAACACAACAACATTCCAGTATAACAGAAACACGAAGTAAAAAAAAGAACACAAAAAACACACCAGCGCAATAGGCTCACACAAACATCCGCCTCAGTAACTTCACATCGATACACAGGTGAGACAAGGTCGCGGGACGTGCGTGTTTACCTTTCATCGCCGAGGCATCGAGGGGTCACATACCTGAAGTGACGCAGCCTTTATGAGTCACTGTGGCCGCTGAATGTTGAATGACCACACACTAATGACCTCTTGCTGACCCTCATTAACTTGCTCTTAGTTTTACCTTGAAATGGGCAGAACTTTCAACCATGTATATATTTCGAAGTAAATAAAAAGAAGCCCAGTAAAGTTAAGTCGTGTATAAGCAATAACACGCGTACCTAGAATTTTACACATATATCACAATCACAATCAATCTTACACTTATATCACAAAACACAACAACAATCTAATTATAATCGAATTATATTCAAAGCAATTATAAAACAATCTTACACATATACCACAAAACAAACAACATTCCAGGGGTCAAGGCAGCTTTAAAGGCCTCCATAAAAACACTAACACAAACACGCGACAAACAAGCAAAGGACAAAACCCGGATAGCAAGGACGGACGGCACTTTGAACGTAGCGTGTGTGTGTGTGTGTGTGTGTGTGTGTGTGTGTGTGTGTGTGTGTGTGTGTGTGTTGTGTATTTGTGTGTGTGTACATGAATCACTTCCTCCGTTGCCGCGTCCTCGACCTTCTATAACCTCGCAATGAAAGGGACAAACTACGATGATATTATTAATTCAAGAACGATCCTCACTACGCTGAACATTACCAGAGGAACATCAAAGCAGTGGGGCATAAACACACCCACCCACACACACACACACACACACACACACACACACACACACACACACACACACACACACAACACACACACACACACACACACACACACACACACACACACACACACACACACACACACACACACACACACACACACACACACACACACACACACACACACACACACACACACACACACACACACACACACACACACACACACACACACACACACCATCATATGAGAGCCGGAAACCAGGGTGCGAACATGATTCTCTTTTGGTTATTCAATCAATCAATCATTGGGGGCATACGCCGGGGGGCGCGTCGCCTCGCCCACCCTACGACGCCACTCCCGGGGGTCACCACGCGCGAGCTCCCATGCAGGCTCCTTTCCCATACCAAGCAGCTCTCGACAAGAAACATCAACTTGCCCCAGTCACGAGCCTTGTGGGCGCCCCCTTGGCCTCCTCCACGCCGGATTGTCTCTTACAGATACAACCCGATGGGAAGGATCGGTTTCAGGGTAGCGTGCCACATGCCCATATAGCCGAAGTTGGCGCTGACGGACTATGCAGGTAATAGGCCTCGATTCAGTCTCACGGTGCAATCGCTGATTTGACACGTAATCATCCCAGCGATACCCCATGATTCTGCGAAGACACTTATTACCAAAGGCATTGATTCGTCTCTTCAAGTCACTATTTAGTGTCCATGTCTCACAACCATAGAGTAAGACAGGGATCACAAGCGACTTGAAGATCCGGATCTTTGTCCTCCTGCACAGGTACCGACAACGCCAAATACTCCCACTGAGCGAGTCCATAACACCGTGGGCTATGCCAATCCGCCGTAAGACTTCTTGACGTGACCCGCCGTCATTATGGACTGCGCTACCAAGGTATGTAAAACTTTCCAAGATCTCAATGTCCTCGCCACACGCATGAACAGACTGTACTGCTTCATCTAGTAAGTCTCCAAATACCTGGACCTTGGTCTTGAGCCAGGAGACCTCAAGTCCCAAAGGCTTTGCCTCCTCGTGCAGCGCCTCGAGAGCCATCACCAGGACCTCCAGCGACTCAGCAAAGATTACTGCATCATCGGCAAAAACAAGATCAGTGATCTTGGTGTTGCCGACGGATGCTCTACAATCACTTTGATCTACAACCTTGTCCAATACCCAGTCCATACAAGCGTTGAAAAGTGATGGGGCAAGGACGCACCCTTGCCTCACTCCTGTATTCACAGGAAAGAAGCTGGATACACCTGCCCCACACTTCACAGCACTCTCAGTCCCAGAATACAGACCAGTTATCAAACCAATAGTCCTTGCAGGAATCCCTCGAAGTCGCAGAAGATCCCAGAGTGACTCACGATGCACTGAGTCAAACGCCTTCTTAAGATCAACATAGGCTGCAAGCATCCCCTGTCGAAACTCACGTCGGCGTTCCACCAGGACACGAAGCGCTAGGATACGGTCCGTTGTTGACTTACCAGGCGTGAACCCAGACTGCTGAGGTCTCTGATGCTTCACCAGATGACTGCGAATTCGTGTCAGCAATAGATGGGCAAGCACCTTGCCTGGTACGCTGAGCAGTGTAATACCGCGGTAATTGTTGCAGTCCTGACGGTCCCCTTTCCCTTTCCAGATAGGGACGACCAGCCCCCTTTTCCAGTCAGGAGGAATGGTACCTGATTGCCACACGGCAGTCAGGACAGCATGCAACCCACGGATCATGGCCTCACCCCCAGCTTTGAGGAGCTCCGCACTGATATTACAAACACCAGCTGCCTTTCCACCCTGCAACTTTGCTACAGCCTCTCTGACTTCGTCAAGAGAGGGTGCGGTTTCGTCAATGGGAGGATCGGCATCCACTGCCTGTAACCCAGTGGTGTGAAGCTGCTCAGTTGGAGGGTCCACCGTGAACAACTTTTGGTTATTGCAGGAGAGAAATAGATGAGGCATGGCGTGGGTTAGAAGAGAAGGAATAAGAGGAGGGATAAAAGGAGGAGAAAGAGGAATATCATAGGAGGAGAGTTGTATATCTCTAGCAGCATAGGAGAAAGGCTCACTTGATTGGGAAGAAGAGAGAGAGAGAGAGAGAGAGAGAGAGAGAGAGAGAGAGAGAGAGAGAGAGAGAGAGAGAGAGAGAGAGAGAGAGAGAGAGAGAGAGAGAGAGAGAGAGAGAGAGAGAGAGAGAGAGAGAGAGAGAGAGAGAGAGAGAGAGAGAGAGAGAGAGAGAGGAGAGAGAGAGAGAGAGAGAGAGAGAGAGAGAGAGAGAGAGAGAGAAAAAAAAAAAAGATCACACGACTTAATGAGCACACACATTCAATCAAAAACGAGAATTTAGAAAACCTGGAATAAAGAACAGAAAAAATTTATTCAATCAGCAAGAACTGGACTTATAGTTCAGTCAAATGATACATAGAGAAAGTGTGCAATGTAGATAAAAGAAAATTGAATACAGTTCACACACACACACACACACACACACACACACACACACACACACACACACACACACACACACACACACACACACACACACACACACACACACACACACACACACACACACACACACACACACACACACACACACACACACACACACACACACACGCGCCCCGCGCGCACGCACGCACGCACGCACGCACAACGCACGCACGCACGCACGCACACACAACACACACACACACACACACACACACACACACACACACACACACACACACACACACACACACACACACACACACACACACACACCTGTTGATGAGATGCTTCTGGTTATTAGTTCTTCTAGGTGAGCCTCGCGCCCTCTTGGCCTCAGTGAGTTGAAATTCATCCCAGACGCTGCCCACAGGCGGGGGAGGGAAGGAGGTGGTGAGGGAAAGAGGTGGTGAGGGAACGAAGAGAGAGAGAAAGGAGAGGGAAGAGAGCCAGAATGAAAGAGAAGAATTCCATTATGTACCGTGAGGATTTTGGACTTGTAATTACGGGACCAAATTAATCGCACAAACACACACACGCACGCGCGCCACACACACACACACACACACACACACACACACACACACACACACACACACACACACACACACACACACACACACAGGGTACTCCGTAGTGTAGTGGTTAGCACGCTCGGTTCACAACCGAGAAGTCCCGGGTTCGATCCCCGGGCGGAGCGGAAACATATGGGCTGTTTCCTTAAAACCCCAGCCCCTGTCCACCCAGCAGTGAATAGGTACCGGGTGTCAGCCGGGGGCTTGTGACCCCCCTCCCGGGGTGGTGGCTTCGGCCAACACTAACAGCTAAGGATGAATGATAAAAATGTTGATATGGAGACGGGGCCATACGAGCGTTGCTCTCGCCCTGTAAAATACAACTAGATGAATACCACACACACACACACACACACACACACACACATACACACACACATGTATATGAATATGCTGTGTGTGTGTGGTGTGTGTATAATGATTATAATGAAATAATAATAATGATAATAGTAACAATAATAATAATGATAATAATGATAATATTAATAATACTTTTAATGCTTATGATAATAACAATACAGATAATGAAAACGATAGTAATCATAATAACAAAGTCATCATCAGAAGAAAAAAAGTCGTGTTATAACATTGAAGGAACAATCAATATAAGTCTGGATGTTATCACTATCTTTTTTTTCATTGTCGGGAAGCAATAATACCATTGGCAGTAATGATGACAGGACGCGGGAGTCACAAATAATGAGGTACATACATACATACATGCATACATACATACATACATACATACTAGTGATGGACCGAATATTCGCTTTCGCATTCGCAATAGCGAATATTCGCATGTTTTTTCAATATTCGCATTCGCATTCGCACTCCCACTCGTAGTTGTTTGCGAATATGCGAATATTTTGCCCAAATCAATAAACTTACAAAAATATGAAGAAAAAAAATCTAGTGAACATAATATTACACGAGAAAACATATAAATAAATAAATAGTTTAGCCGAGCGTTAGTTAAAAGAATGGGGTAAGGAGGTGTAGTGGTAGGCTAGGCCATATTCCCTCGAACACTATACCTCCATCCTCTACCCTCTAACAGAGTGGCAGCCGCTACTCGCAAGGTCACTGTTACTGAACTCAACTCATTGCCTCGTGCGCCATACTGCAGTAAGCATATCTGCGCTATTTGTCACCCTCGAGGACAATCAACTTTCTTTGAAAGGTAACAGTATTGCAGCAGCCCACTGCGTAATGGCATCAGTGTGGTTTGGGATTACGTATTTCGAGATTATCTCTAATGGCATTGCAAAGTGTAACTTTGCAATAATAATTATTCATGTAAGATATTATCATATAAGTATTCGCGTAAGAGTGGGTCCTCGTCCTGCAACCTTGAAACATAAAATTGAATAGAATTTACTTTAGACATTCATATTTTTATGGCTGAACTCTTACATAACATAAAAATATTTTAGTTACCTGTATATCAACAATAGTGTATTACTTGAAATTATATGTAATATTCACAATTCGCATTCGCATTCGCGAATATTAAAACCAAATATTCGCATTCGCATTCGCATTCGCGAATATTAAAACCAAATATTCGCATTCGCATTCGCATTCGCGAATACAGAAAATAGATATTCTGTCCATCACTAATACATACATACATACATACATACGTGGGTTTCGTACTACTGAAGAAGTACTACTACTGAGGTGAGAGGAAGCGGCGAAGGGAGCAAGAAGGTAGATACATGAAATATGAATGAGAATAGGATGAATTAGGACGAAGAGAGGAGGAGGAAGATAAATAAGATAAAAACAACAACGACAAATTACTATTCCCAATGATTTGTTTTGTAATCTTATAATCTTTTGGCGTCGCTGATGTTTATTGCTTGGTTGTTATAGTCCAAGAGCATTAGGTCAAATATAACTAAAAGCTAGAAAATATTCATAACAGCTGATTTTTTCAGGATTTACTGAGAATTGGGTTCTAAATAACATACTAAAAGTCCGTGGAATTGAAGAACAGGGAAACCTTGAAATTCAGGATTGCGGCCATAATGATTATTCCATATCGATAACATTGGAAAATCAGTAACTCTGCATCAAGTGGTCAAACAGTGGTGTGTAATACCTGTATATATAGATCTTTTGGCATGGGAAATTTATTTTAAAACACTAAAAATCACTACAGACATTTTTAAGTGGGCAAATGTGTGACTTGACATTATTTTGGTGTAAAAAAATATAAGATGTCAGAATATTTTTTTAAGTAAAATAAAGTAAAACTACTGATAAATTGTTCATGTCAAGAAAAAAAAGAATAACACGTAATGTACAACAGTGAAAAAGTTTACTAATCAAATTTATTTATAGAATGTGGAAATGTATTCACAACGCCATTGCAAAAACAGGTTAAGTCATAACACAAATGCTTTCAATTAACTTCATCATTACATGATTGCTGTATCTCATTCAGTGGACTTGTAGCTGAAAATAGCTGTCAAGTTTTTTTTTTTTTTTTTTACATCACAAAGGACTGGCCAAGGGCACAACAAAAATGGGTAACACAAAGCCCGCTTAGTTGCAGTCCCTATAAAGAAGACAGTAAGAGAATAAAATAAAATAGGGGGGTGAGCAAATTTAGTTCGGGAGGTGTCTTGTTACTCTTCTTTTGAAAAGATTTAAGTCATAGGAAAGTGGAAAAATAGAAACAGGAAAAGAGTTCCAGAGTTTACCAGTTAAAGGGATGAATGAGTAAAGATACTGATTAACTCTTGCATTAGGAAGATGGACAGAATAGGGATGAGAATGAGTAGAAAGTCTTGTGCAGCGAGGCCGCGGGAGGGGGGGAGGCATGCAGTTAGCAAGTTCAGAAGAGCAGTGAGAATGAAAATAACGGTAGAAGAGAGCAAGAGAAGCAACATTGCGGCGATGATTTAAAGATTGAAGACAGTCAGTCAGAGGAGAGGAGTTGATGAGACAATCAGAAGTGCTTAATGTTTGTGCAATTCCATATGTCTACATAGGTTACATAACGTTTAGTTAATTTCCAAGTATCCCAGGTACATCTGAATCAACTTGGATGTTGAAACATGAAAGTCCGTAACACTGAACACTGACTGCACATAATTGAGCAGTTTAAACCCCTTTTCGGCAGCTACAAACCCTACCACATCCACTTTTGCAGCCACAGGAGATCATACGCAGCACTCTTGATGGGGCAATTGGCTTATCTGTCTCTATGGCTGCCAATGTACCAATTGCTGTCACTTTCCAACCCCATTCCACGGGAGACATTTCATTGCCCATCCACTGTTGCACAGTGTGATAGGTGCGGTAAGGATGAAATTTGGCTGCAGCACTTGTAGGAGGCTGTTATTCTATCTTAAACACAGAGGACAAAGATGCTTTACTGACTGATCGAGTGTACATGACGTGGCGCTGTTCATCCTTGCTCCTACGCATTCGACCTTGCTCTCCCTTATCCATATAACCGCAGGATAAAAGCTTCCCCATTTTTTGATATCTTTTCATGGGTACTGTTTGGTGACTTAAGGGTTTCCAGTACATTCCATTCTTCGCTAGAGCTGATAAAATCTAGAGCTTTTAATTTCCCTTTCATATAGATGGCAGATGTTCTGTCACAGCCAGTGATAGCATGCGCAAGCATTAGGTGGTCCTAGACACTGCTATTGGCTGATTGTATTGCTTGAATACTGTAGAGTTGGACTGGGTTTCGGCTGCAGAGCATTTGGATATTAGCAGTTGGGGAGGCTTGTGCTACCAGCATCACCAAAAGGTCTGTGTCTGTTCCAATTACAATAACTAGCCTCTCAGTCTGTTCACTCACACTGAGTGCCGTTGAGACTATCAGAGTATCAGCATCAGCCTTATGTTGTTTCACTACAATCCCACTGTTATGAAGGTCCAGTGTAAGGAAGTTGATTAGTCGAGACTTGTTTTTCTTATTATGTAGGAAAGCTTTCTGAGTAGTAGTGACTTACGTGGACCTTTCAAACAGTATGTCAGCTGATGTACATTGCAGGGCACGGCGCTGCTGCTCTGCAGCTTTGGTTGTCAGGCAGTCACTGCATCCGTCAAATACCACAACTGATTCCTTACCATAATGATGCATTACATAGGTTACATATGTATCACACACTTGTTCATAGGTAGCATCATTGGGCCATAGCACATTGTGGAGAAGGTGTCCCCCATCTAACACAAACTGAGCATTCTCTGGCATTTGAGTACTGGCACTAACTTTTTATTTAAGATGCGTCCCTAGTATATTTTTATTGGCTTTTCTCATAGACCCATTATCAAACAGTGAGGGAGGTTGCTGGGCCAGCTCATAGCATAAGTACTCTCCCATTTCAGTGGAGTCTTTGATTATACATGTTATGTGCAGGAAAATGAGTGTTGGATTCACTACAGCATCTTGTCCTCGTACTTTGATGGTGTTTGTTGACCCAGATATGGTGGACACCCGAAATTTGCGGCTACGTTCTACATCAGCCAGACATTTGCCATCTAGACTACATGCTGCAGTCATGCCAATGGCATAGGCTTCATCACAGTTTACTTCCTTCCCAACACCCTGCCCGTTGAGATGGATATAAGAGATTCACAATCAGTGTAAGCAAAGGGTGAATGGGCCCGCAGCCATTGAGCAAAAACTTTAAAGTCTCTTGCATCTCTGGCTGTCTTACTGGCCCGTAGGTTCTTGTGTTGCTCGGATGATGTTGCATGGACTCCTGTGAATACCTCTAGTGAATCACAGACCGGGATAGTATAAGGCAAAGCATGCATCCACTTTGTCAAGGAGCTATCTGTTATCCCTCTACCATGTGTCATGCCTCCTGAAGTTTTCAGTAGTCGCATTAACTCTGCTCAATTGTCTGATCAGAGAAGTTTCCTCCCCAGAAATGAGCTGTGCGGCGAATAGTGAAGTACCTTCTCTCAGTGAACTTCTGGTACTCCTCAGAACTCATCCTGCTGGTCAGATTTTTCATGTCCCGCACATAAAGTCTTGTTGACTTTGCATATGCAAAGTGACCAGCAGCATGAAATAGTGGAATCATTTGGCACACACTGTACAGATGCAGGTTCCAGTCTCTGTTCGTTCAGCTCGCAGAAACTGCAGAATAATATTGACATATTTTACATAATTGAGCCAGAGTCTAGCTGTTCGACTTTCACCAGCGAACTCATCTAGGAGGTTGTTGATAGCATTGCTGAAGTTCTGAATATCACTATCATCTTCATTGTCAACAGCAGTAAAGTCACCTGCCAGAAGTGCTTGATGTGCTTCACGTAGATGTTCCACGTCAATCCCAGACATGCAACCAGGGGTATCCAACAGGAGGGATATTATGGCTGCAGATGACAAGACATGTGCTCGTAGTGCTCGGGCATATGCATGACCACTTAACATGTGGACCACTGTGTTATAGGCATAGGCAGTCTCCCATAAACTTTCCAACCCACTACCTGCCATCACATAACCGATGGAACCCATGTAGGACATAAGCATGTGGAATCCTCTTAGTCTTACACACAGATGGGTCAGATCTGGTGAAGATGCCACTATCTCAGCAGCCTTGATGTAAAATGGCTGGTTCAAAGTCACCAGGCAAGTTCCAAGTCCATATTGTTCACTCAGCCTTTGTACAAAAGTCAGTGCTGTGTAGATTGTGCTGGGGTTGGCAGGATCTTGGCTTATGAATAGAAGAATTACAATCCTGCTCCTTTCATGGTGACCTGCAGTGACAGCCATTTGCATGAACACAAGCATTGGCTTGGTTGGAGGCCTAGAGTGTAGCTGTATTGCCACAGAACATCAAGGGCTTTGGACATTTTAAGGTTAAATAGCTCTGGTTTATCAGGAGGAAATAAGTGTCCAATAGTCACACATATGAGTCCAGGTGTAGCTGGTTTCCTATAATGTTGAATTCTGATTTTACCGAACATTCCTGTGAGCTCTGCACAAGGAATATCTCTGGGGCGATGAATTGTTTTGGTGATAACCTTTCCAGGAGGCGTGACACAGGCTATTCCTCCCATTGCATAGACTGTGTCATGGCCTGTTAATGTAGATACATTAAAGTCGGCATTGTCAAAAATAAACTGTGTGAATCTTTTCAGACTATATTCTGGTCGTGTTCCCTGGAGAAATGCACTAGTTAATGTCTGGAGTTCTCTGTAGTTATCTGAGAATGACAGCCTACTGAGCATATCAATGAGTTCACGAGATGCATATTTTCTGTGTTTACAAATGGCTATTGACAATAGAAGTGGTGATACGAATGACCTAGGTCGACAAGCTGATATAATGCTGTGAGCTATTGCAATACATCGACGTTCAGCAGTTGTGTGTGTGTCAGCCTTTGATTTAATAATGCCATGGAGTAAACGATCAAGAGATTCCGGTATCATTGATTTTGCTTTGTTAAGGTCATGCATATCAGGATATTCTGAAGTATTGTATGCATGGGTTCTGATTTCATCACGTATTATCGATGCTGCCATACCAATGATATTGTCTTTATCACTGGACAATGTGGATTTAGTGTTGCCGTCCCACTTCTCTAGGAAGTCTATGCCCAAGGTCACGGAAACTGTATATAGTTGGTTTGCAACTCACTGATGTTGTAATCATTTGATCACCATAAGATCTTTCAGTCTTTAATGGAGTCTCTTTCCGGTGTAACCGTCCTCCTCATTGCAGTAACTATTATATAAATTAACAAGCTCATGCAAAGAATACTGACATTCATCATTGCCATCTAAATAATCCCACAGTTTGTTAAAGGCCTCACACTTTTCTCTGTCAATGGGTCTACCACTTACACCACAATCATCATTCTGGTGACAGCCTAGGTAGAAAAGTTGAGCACAGCGTCTGTGGTATTTCCCTTCTGCAGTCACTAAATCGAAACATCCCTGTATACGCAGTTTAACCTCTGACCCCCATGTATCTCCTCTTTCATCATCTTTTTTCAACAGATTGCTCAAATATTCTATAGTTTCTACACAACTTGATGCTGATTCCTTTGGCTTATTTTTATCTTGTATGATGGACTTAGCACAATACAAACAATTTTTTTTTATATTAAATGCTGGAATTGTACATCGCAGTTTCGTGGGATCTACCTCAGTCTCGTCTTCTAGTTTCCTTTTCTCTTTTTCTATGTTTGAAAGCCTTGTATAGTCCTTTCTTCAGGTGATATGCACTTTCAGTGGTCTATTCATGCGTTGCCAAATCTCATGAAGCCCATCGCTACGTGCTTGGCTACACTGTTCGAGTGTCTTCAAACCCTTGTCTCCGACAGTAGCACTATCCTTCAATCCCGTATTTTCTTGGCAGATAATGCACCATTCATCCATTATGATTCAATCTGGGAAGGAAATTATGTTGTTAGGTATCACTGACTGGAAAATGTCGTAAAACATTCCATTACAATACTATTGTTGGTCACCTGGATAATGGTATTATATTGATCTGCCGACAGAAATAATACCTGAAAATTCTTTTGAAACATGAGAAAAACGAAATTCCGTATATGTTCGAAACAATGGTTATGTATATGTGATGTACAACATTAAACTAATTGTACCTGGGTGAGAAGTTACGTATATGTCAATATTTTCATTTACGCAAATGACATCATTGGTCCTCTGTATTTCAGGCTTTACTGGTCTCGAATTCCATGGGACTTTTAGTATGTTGTTAAATTGCCATTTTGTGAATCCCTAGAAATCAACTTGTTAGGAATTTTTTCTAGTCAACCTAATTTCCTGAACTATTAATCCTCCAGATGATCTTATTGTGAACATATGTGATGAAAATATATCTCCTAAAGCTTTGTTCTCTTCTCTCTATAGATTTTAGATCTCTTTTTCTCATCTCTTTGCGATTGTTTCTCTTTAATCTCTCTCTCTCTCTCTCTCTCTCTTCTCTCTCTCTCTCTCTCTCTCTCTCTCTCTCTCTCTCTCTCTCTCTCTCTCTCTCTCTCTCTCTCTCTCTCTCTCTCTCTCTCTCTCTCTCTCTCTCTCTCTCTCTCTCTCCTCTCTCTCTCTCTCCTCTCTCTCTCTCTCTCTCTCACACTCAAGTTCGCCATTTGTTTCAAGGTCAAGGCCGGTGTGGCTGTCTACCGATTCTCTTGTGCTTCTGCTTCTGAAGCTTCTGACCTTGCTTCTGAAACTCTTCTTAAACTTTACTGCCTGCCTCGCGCGCGCGCGCGCGCGCGCGTGTGTGTGTATGTGTGTGTGTGTGTGTTATGTGTTGGTGTGTGTGTGTGTTGTGTGTGTGTGTGTGTGTGTGTGTGGTGTGTGTGTGTGTGTGTGTGTCCGTGGTCCGTGTCCGTGTCCGTGTCCGTGTCCGTGTCCGTGTCCGTGTCCGTGTCCGTGTCTGTGTCGTGTCGTGTCTGTGCCGTCCTGTGCCGTGCCTGTGTCTGTGTCGTGTCTGTGTCTGTGTCTGTGTCTGTGTTGTGTCTGTGTTGTGTGTGTGTGTGTGTGTTGTGTGTCTGTGTTCACTGTGCCTGTTGCCATGAGGTCTGAGTTATCTTGGTGGCTGTCTCGTTCTGTTTTTGGTGTGTGTGTGTGTGTGTGTGTTGTGTGTGTGTGTGTGTGTGTCGTTGTATGCTCTGTGTTTGTGTTGTCCTGTAGGTGCGTGAGTAACTGCGTGGGCATGCTCTGATCTGTTCTGCGTGCGTGGTGGTGCTTTGGTGGTGCGTGGGGGTGCGTGCGTGTGGTGGGGGTGCGAGCGTGCGTGCGTGCGTGCGTGCGTGCGTGCGTGCGTGCGTGCGTGCGTGCGTGCGTGCGTGCGTGCGTGCGTGCGTGCGTGCGTGCGTGCGTGCGTGCGTGCGTGCGTGCGTGCGTGCGTGCGTGCGTGCGTGCGTGCGTGCGTGCGTGCGTGCGTGCGTTTTACATCTATTTTCATGTCATGGTCGGTATGTATATGCTTATCTCTCGTGTTTTATGTCTAGTTCACACGAATGACCTTTTTTTTTTCCTACTCTATATCTTTCTCTTCTATATATTATTTGTTCTCTTGTTATCGTCTTGTTATTGTCTCCTCCCAGTCATCCGTCTCTTCCATTTCCTCCTGCTTATATTTATCTCTTTTCCTTCTGCCCTGCTCTTCTTTCACTTCCTCCTTTTCCTCCTACTCTCCTTCCTGTCTTTCTCCACTCAGTTATCACTAATGAACGTAAATCATAAGCACTTAAAGCATTTTTCCAGAGTTTTTATTTATACCATATTTTCTATTTTCAATTAGATGAAAGACTTTGATGGTGTAGTATGGACTTGAGTAAATCAGTACCACCTTGTTTTAGTATGAGAGAGAGAGCGAGAGAGAGAGAGAGAGAGAGAGAGAGAGAGAGAGAGAGAGAGAGAGAGAGAGGAGAGAGAGAGAGAGAGAGAGAGAGAGAGAGAGAGAGAGAGAGAGAGAGAGAGAGAGAGAGAGGAGAGAGAGAGAGAGAGAGAGAGAGAGAGAGAGAGAGTAGACTCTTAAATAAGGTTAAGGCTCATAGAATAGATGGGAAGATTCTGCGTTGGATTAGATCTTGAGTAATTAATAGGCATCAAAGGGTTACAATTGATGGTTTTAAATCTGAAAGGGGGCGGGTAACGAGTCGGGTTCCACAAGGGTCTGTTTTGGTTCATTACTATTTTTGATTTACATCAACGACTTGGATAGTGGGATCAGTAGTGATATCAACAAGTTTGCGGATGATACTAAGGTAGGTAGGATTATTAGATCACAGTCTGATGTAAATATTTTTCAAGGAGATTTAGATAAATAAAATGAGTGGGCAGATAGATGGCAGATGGAATTTAATATTGATAAGTGTAGCGTAATGAATGTTGGTAGGAAAAATCCTGGTAATAGGTACACCATACACAATGTATCGCTGAAAAGATCAGAGAGTGAGCAAGTCTGGGAGTGCGGGTAAGCTCAGACCTCCGTCCTAGGAATCAATGTATTGAGGCTAGAAATCGAGCCAACAGGGGGTTAGGATTTATTACCAGGATTGTGAAAAGTTGAAGTGCTGAGGTTATTCTAAAGCTTTATTTGGCTCTAGTCAGACCTCACCTAGACTATGCGGTTCAGTTTTGGTCTCCGTATTACAGGATGGATATTGCCTTGTTAGAATCAGTGCAGAGGCATGACCAAATGATGACCAAAATGATTCATGGAATACGTAACTTTAGCTATGAGAAGAGATTGAAACTATTAAATTTACACTCACTCGAGAGGCGTAGAGTAAGGGGCGATCTGATAGAAGTTTTTAAGTGGATAAAGGGATACAATATAGGCGATGTAGGAAACGTTCTTAAGGTTAGTAAGCAGGGTAGAACAATAAGTATCGGATTCAAGCTGAAAAAGCGTAGATTTAAAAAGGAAATTGGGAGAAACTGGTTTGCAAATAGGGTGGTGAATTATTGGAATGGACTATGTCGCCAGGTTGTCAATGTGGAGTCTATTGGGATCTTTAAAAGGAGTCTGGATAAATTCATGGATGGGGAAGAGATATAGGTAGAGTTAAGTAACAGGAACTACCTCGTGTAGGTCTCACAGTCGCTTGTAGCTTCCTTACTTTCTTATGTTCTTATGTAAAAGTAGAGTGAATAGGGGTACGTATGTGATGGCTCTCTCGATTCATTAAAGTAAATATGCGAAGGTAGTTAGGATAGTTTGTTGCTCAAAAGAAAACTTTATTCGTCATAGGGGAAAAAAAGTAGTCTTCCCGCAGTTACCTAAAGCAATATGCATGTCACAAATTTCCTTGCCACCTTAACTTCTTGATTCAATTACTCGACAACACTTCACAGGAATATCAATTTTTTTTACTCAACAATTTTTTTTTATAGTTTTTCTTAAATATTTTTGGGGAGCTTTGTTTTGTCACTTTAGAAGTAAAAGTGTTAATGAAATTTTAGCCGCATGAAGAAGAAAAACTAAGGACAGAGAGAGAGAGAGAGAGAAAGAGAGAGAGAGAGAGAGAGAGAGAGAGAGAGAGAGAGAGAGAGAGAGAGAGAGAGAGAGAGAGAGAGAGAGAGAGAGAGAGAGAGAGAGAGAGAGAGAGAGAGAGAGAGAGAGAGAGAGAGAGAAGAAAAAAAAAATTCCCTCCATTCTAAGGGAAGCCCACATTTTTTACGATGATGTCATGATGGAGTTCAGAGCAGCGAAGCAAAAAAAAAAAACTGCCCGCCACACTTCCCACCTCTTCACCTCTTCTCTCCCCTCCCGCCCATACACAATCACGCCCACACAGCCTGTATCTGGTCCCTCGAAAACACTACATCCCATTGCAATCGCCCATACTGTCACAGACGTATCATATGTTGCATTTCTCTAATAACGAGTTTTATTTCCCAATAGGAGATAGAAAAGAAAACTAAAGATTTATTTAAAAACTGAAGAATTATGATCTGGTTTAATAATGAGAGATTTCAAAGGGATAGGATTTCGATGATGATTTACTGGAGATAAAAAAATAATATTGTCTTTGAGCTGCTTTAACTCGTGTCCTGATATTTTAGTTGTTAGTTTTTTATTATTGTTCTCATTTTTATTATTAATCTCCTCTCTATCCCCTCCTCGTTCGGTTGGCCCAGATTTTAAATGCATAGGAAACTAGTGGGGGGGGGGGGGGGGGGCACTCAGTAGAGCACATACCTCCGCCCGAATATTTCATCAATTAGTTGCCATGGCAACAGTTGTTATTCGATTTTATTCAAAATTAATCGCTTAATCCTTATACCAAATAGACTTGGTATACCAGGTTTGGTCCAAGTCTATTCGTAACTTTTTGAGAAATCCTGTACACTAAATATTTCATCAATTGGTTGCCATGGCAACAGTTATTATTCGATTTAATCCAAAATTAAATCAGTTCTTCCTTATACCAAATAGACTTGGTATACCAAGTTTGGTCCAAATCTATTCGTAACGTTTTGAAAAATCCTCTACACTAACAAACAAACAAACAAACAAACAAACAAACAAACAAACAAACAAACAAACAAACAAACAAACAAACAAACAGATCGGGGTGAAAACATAACCTCGCTCCAACTTCGTTGGCGGAGGTAAATATGTAAAAAAGTTACTGAACACATACAGTATAAATTTCACCCGTACACACATACACACATACATACACACACACTCATACACACACACACACACTCACAATCACACACACACACACACACACACACACACACACACACACACACACACACACACACACACACACACACACACACACACACACACACACACACACACACACACACACACACACACACACACACACACACACACACACACACACACACACACACACACACACACACATTTATATATCCTGACAAGGTGCAGCGTACCGTTGTCAACAAATGGTGGGGTATACATTACGCTCAGATATTTATTTTTTGGCATCTCTCAGTTGGGTTTTTATGTGCAGATTTCGAGAAAATTCCCTTGTTTATAGGGAAAAGGGAGTGAAATATAAAGGGGCTTCATCACTCGTTGCACTAAACTTGTAATGTATGAGGCGGTGGTGGTGGCCGGAGGGAATAAAACCATATTTACTGTAGTTGTTAAATGGCTGGAAGTGCCCTTTGAGGAGAAGGAGGAGGAGGAGGATTACAAGGGATACAAAGGATTACAAAGGAAACACAAACAGCAACAGACCGATAGGTCCTTACAAGGCTGTTTGCATTAACTACACTACACTAACATAGATGATAAGAGAGAAAGGATACGAAAGTAGAAGGCTCCGTCCACTACCCACCCATCCCTCCAGCCGAAGCTGGCCGGAAATGAAAGTGAACACATGCAAGTATAAATTAAAACTGCAGTAATTTACGACACATACACGACATACATACACACACACTCATACACACAACAACACATCACAATCACACAACACACACACAACGCACCTCACGCCTACGCAGCACACACACACACACTCACATCAACCACCGACATTACTTCCACTAGACCACACACTCAAGCACTCCACACAACACACACACACAACACCCGACAACAACGCACACGACCCTACTACACGCACACACACACACACACTTAATCGACAAGTGCAGGTACCGTTAACAATGGTGGGTATACTGATTCGCTAGATATTTAATTTGTTGTGCACTTCAGTTGGGGTTTTTAAGTGTGCAGATTCGAGAATTCCCTGTTTATAGGGAAAGGGAGTGAAATATAAGGGCGTTCATCCACTCGTTGCCTACAACTTGTAATGTATGAGGCCGTGATGGTGGCCCGAGGGAAACCTGTATTAAATCCGTAGTGGTTAAATGCTGGAAGTGCCTTGAGGAGAAGGAGGAGGAGGAGGAGGAGGAGGAGGAGGAGGAGGAGGAGGAGGAGGAGGAGGAGGAGGAGGAGGAGGAGGAGGAGGAGGAGGAGGAGGAGGAGGAGGAGGAGGAGGAGGAGGAGGAGGAGGAATACATAGGAATACATAGGAATACATAGGAATAACAGACACCAGGAGACCTATTGGACCATAACTAAGGTATCTGTTGTACTACATACTACTAACTATCAACTACATGTAAGAGGACAGTTGGAAAATGATACCATGTCCCTAAAGAAGATAGGAACATGGACGTTTTCGTAGTGAAGAATGATAGGATATGAAATATGCTAACTACAACTTCCACTAACACTAATCGATCCGGGGGACTATAATATGAACTCGAAGGGCAATATCAATACCCATTTACTTTACAGTGCGCGTCAAGTCTGTTTTTAAATGAGGTTATTGTGCTGGCTTCGACAACATTTGCTGGTAATTTGTTCCATCGATCAACAACTCTAACAGTGAAATAATTTTTACGGAGATCTGTGATGCAACGTTGACCGTTCAGTTTTAAACAGTTATTTCTTGTAATCACTTGAGGAGAAAGCTCGAATAGGTTCTCTTGACATCAAATCCTTTTAGGATCTTAAAGGTTTATATCAATTCCGAACGGATTCTACGATCCTTTAAGGAAAACATATTAAGTTTCCGCAGTCACTCTTTATAAGATGAATTTCGCAGAGATGGTATTAGTTTGGTTGCTCTTCTTTGAACTGATTCAAATTTGGCTTGATCTTTTACGAAACAAGGCGACCAGAATTGAACCGCATATTCTAAGTGCGGCCTAACCAAAGACGTGTATAATCGTGTCATTACTTTCGGAGTTTTATGTTCTAAGTTGCGCTTAATGAAGCCCAACATCATATTCGCCTTTTTATTGGCAGCGAGGCAATGCTTACTGGTTTTAAGATCGGGTATAAAACATCACTAATGATGATACCTAAAGCCTTTTCCTGCTGTACTTCAGTTAAGGATTTATTTTCCATTTGATAGTTATATTTGAGGTTATTGTTGCCTATATGCATTACTTTACATCTATCGGAATTGAATTTCAATAGCTATTTCTCACTCCAATCTGATAGTTTGTCGAGATCACGTTGTATGAGTTCGCAGTTTTCTCTAGTATATGCTTTACTGCCTAATTTGGTGTCATCAGCAGATTCCGATAATTTAGATACCCGTCCGCAGTCCAGATCATTGATATATATCAGAAAAAGAGTAGGACCCAAGACCGAGCACTGAGGCACCCCACTATAGTCTATTCACTTAGGCTGGATTCTTGGGAGCTGCTCGCTGCCAAGCCGAGTTTGTAAGGACGTCGCTGATTGGCTGATAGACTCGGGGTGGGTGGCGATGGTGGTGGTACTTGCCTCGCCGCAACCCAAAACCCTAGCGTGCCTCAGAAAAATATTCATATTTCTTGGGTTTACTCATCTCTTACACAAGATAGGCCCATTTTGTTTGCAGCAGTGAATCAGGCAGTGATTGTTCAAAAACAACACGCCATTTATAACTCAATAGGGTAAAAAATAAAGTCATGACTGACTATCACAAGAGTAGGCGGACTTTTAGGTTTTCAGTGCATTGAAATGTTGTACTCCTACCCGATATTACCAAGCTACCAGATGATATTTATGAAAGCTGAGCCTACCATCGTGTTCATAATACATTGTTGCATATCATGAGCATAACAAAATTACACTAAGACTACAGTAATATTAAGATAATTGAAGGAAAGTAAAAGAGCGTATAAGCATTCTTTCTTGCTTATTTTGCTTCAACTCGCTGTAACTCCATAAGTTTTGGTTGCATTAAATTTTCAAGCACTGTTTCAAAATCTATTTACTTTTCCGCCTCCTGTTGTATGTAGCACGTACCAATACGGAAAAAAGTAGTTGGTCAAAATGGCTAAGAAAGTTAAACTCTTTCAAATTGGCACAGTGACGGGTGAGCATTAGGGTTATGACTCGGAATAAAAAAATTTGCCTGCTATGAAATTTAATGAATATTTTAGTGCACATTACAAAAAACTTAGTGATTCCGTTCAATTTTAAAAATATGTCCCCCACACAAGCTTAGAAATCTTTGAAATTTTATAATAGCAGTAATTGTATATTACATTGCACAAACTACACATTTTTGGGTAAAATCACCAACGGGCGAGTTCAACCAACATCATCAAGACCTCTATAAGCTTACAGGCGCTATAGGTTCCAACATAAAAAATAAAAAAAAAAAAAACATTAGATCTAAATACTTGTCTTTTTTGCATTTTTCACCCAGCTCTTCCATCACCTTCACAGCCCTGTCGGCAATCATATTCGAGCGAGGTACATCAAGCAGTGATGGTGCCCTGCTCCAGTGAGTTTTCAAGCACTTCAGGGCACTGGCACATCCCAGCTTTGTGATGCCGAGGAGGAGGTTGTCATAGGTTGTCTCCTTGAATGTTAGAGTACTGACCAGGCTTCTTGTCACTTTTCAGCGATGAAGCATGCTGGAAGCTCCAAACACTGCGCCATGATGGCAGTAGAAAGTATCAATGCGGGTATAAATAGCCCTCGATTCCATCGGGCACTGTGTAGCGAAGGCAGCTTCCTCCACTTGATGACCGGGAACGCAGCGTGCTTCTTACAATGCTGGAATGCCTTGCAGAGTTCATACAAGAACTTGAATCGTCCCTCCAGCCGAGGTTCTCGTCCCCCCCATTTCTGTTTCTCCCTTGTACTCACTTTGTAGTTTTTTTGTAGTTTTCCAACAGTTCATCGATAAAACTTGTAGTTCAGACTCGGTTTTGGCCGTCGTTTTAGAACCGTAGAAGTCCAGAACGTGTTTCAATATTCTGTCCAATATGCGATGCTGACATCCAATGTATTGGGGCATCTCAAAACCTTTCCAACCATCGCTCTCTGTATTATCACAACAACGCCATTTGATCGTCCAGTGTTTACGGAAGTTGTGTCACATTCGATCTTTTAATGCTTCACCGGGCATCGTATTCATCAATAATTTTTCTCCACTGCATCATATACATCCTGAAAAGATCCGCTTTTGCACCGGCAACTCCAAGCTTAATATCTCTAGTTGCACTTTTGAGGCAGACAACATGATACTCATGTTTTAACAGTCTTTTGCCATAAAAGTGAAGACAAAAGTCCTTCTCCTCATTCAGAAAAAATTATGATTTCATCCTTCATTTTTTCTACAAATCTGTCGACTCCGCGCCAGACACCTGATTGTGTGGGTTGTAGGAAGCGCCAAAACCTTCTTCTCCGAGACTTGCACAGACTTTAGATGCTTTGTTTGGTGGATAAAGACTGACGCGTCACCAATTTTGGGGCCCATGTTTTGTGGCCACCAATTTTTTGTGTATGTCGCTGATGGTTTCTTTTCATGGTTGGCTCTGGCTCATCATCAGAGCTGCACTCTTGTTGCGCTGCTCACATTGTTGCTTGAGGTGCCAGATTAATTTTCCGTACTGGGTATACCAACATGTGGTAATGGTACATGTGGCTCATGTGGTAATGGTACTGTCTCTGTCTTTTTGAAGGATGCACGGAAAAATTTTTGGTGCACGTTTTATGATTTGGTATACCTATATCCCACCTTCCCACCTTTTTTTTTTTGTTTGTGATAAAGCTCTTTATCCTCGCGAAAAACCAAGCACCATCAACTTTAGTGATGTCAAATATGCTGTCTATATCATTAAAAGTCTTTTTGGGTCTCCGTTGGTTCTTCACATGCAAAGCTATAAGTTTGGTCAGTCGTGCATTTATGGCTTGCTGATTTAGAGGGGGAAAGTTTGAGTTTTTCCCCACAACAGAGTTAATTCATTGGCAATCCGTTGAATTCTAGTATTTTCATTTTCTCTCTGCCAGTAACGTGTGGTATCTTCCCAAAATATGTCATTTTTTGAGGTAGCCGGGTGTAACTTGACAAGCATTCAACACGAGGAAAGGCCCACGCCGCTTGTCTGGATGGCTAATGGTAGATTTGAAGCCCATTTTCGGTGCATTCTTTTCAACTGTGCACTAGATCTGAAGTATGACATTTCTTCTATGAGGCTAAAAATACAAGAAATATAAATCGTTGTTAGAAGTGCAAAGCACTAAAACCCAACGAAGACTTTACCAGGTACAACTTGCATTGAAATTACGATTTTTTCATAATTTAATGTTAAATAAAGGACCTCACCATAACATAGTGAAAATTCACCAATATAAGTGCCTCGGGGGGAAATATTTTCATACAAAAGATCAATAACTATACTAATATGATAAGCATATAAAACCTCATCGCTTAACATAGCAGGAATTTTAAAATTCAAAAAAGAATATGTTTTAGTCATAAACCCTAGTGAGCATTGCTCCCTCCCTATTGTACAGTAGAGACTTCTCGGGAGAGCTATCAGAGCTCCACCCGTCACGGCACCAGTTTGAAACAGTTTAAATTTCTTAGCCATTTTGACCACCTACTTTTTTCCTTATTGGTACGTGCACATACCACAGGAAGCGGAAAAGTATATGGATTATGAAACAGGGGCTTGAAAATTGAATGCAACCAAAACTTATGGAGTTACAGCGAGTTGAAGCAGAATAACAAGAAAGAATGTTTATACACTTTTTTACTTTCCTTCAATTATTTTAAATATTACTGTATTTCTGAGTGTAATTTTGTTATGCTCATTATATGCAGCAAAGTATTATGAAAACGATGGTAGGCTCAGCTTTCATAAATATCATCTGGTAGCTTGGTAATATCGGTAGGATTACAACATTTCAGTGCACTGAAAACCTAAAAGTCCGCCTACTCTTGGGGATAGTCAGTCATGGGCTTTATTTTTTACCCTATTGAGTATGAATGGCGTGTTATTGTTGAACAAACACTGGGCCCGATTCACTGCTGCAAACAAAATAGGCCTATCTGTGTAAGAGATGAGTAAAGCCAAGAAATATAAATATTTTTCTGAGGCAACGCAAGGGTTTTGGGTTGCGGCGAGGCAAGTACCACCACCATCGCCACCCAGCCCGAGTCTATCAGCCAATCAGCGACGTCCTTACAAACTCGGCTAGGCAGCGAGCAGCTCCTAGCCAGGAATCCAGCTTAAGTGAATAGACTATAGTAACATCTAACCAATCAGATGCCTCGCCATTTATTACTACCCGTTGTTTACGATTTGAAAGCCAATCGCCAATCCATGAACATAACTGGTCTTCTAAGCCATGTGCCCTTAGCTTAGTCAAAAGTCGCTTATGGGGAACTGTATCGAAGGCTTTCTGAAAATCAAGGTATATTGTATCCGAGGGAATTTTAGCCTCCCAGTTTGAAAAAAGACATTGAAAAAACCAAGTAGGTGTGTTAAGCAGGATCTCTTATTTTGAAAACCATGCTGGGAATTTAATATTAAGTTATTTTCATCGAGATACGATACTATTCTATCCCTCAATATTTTCTCAAATAGTTTAACAATCACAGACGTTAGACTAATTTGGCGATAATTACTTGCGAGGCTCTTACTCCCTTTCTTGAATATCGGTGTAACATTAGCTAATTATCACATACTATGAACATTTTTGTCCATTAGCGATTTATTGAAAATAATCTTTAATGGGAGCGAAAGTTGACTGTGACATTCGCAAAGTAATCTCGGCGAGATTTCGTCCACCCCCAGGGATTTTTGCTGGGTCAAGTTTTTGCTAATACTTTGATATTTCGTCTACTGTTATCTCTCCTATTACCAATATATCACTTTCGAGTCCCGCAAATATGTTTACTGGTTCTGGTAATGGAGCTTCGTCTTTAATCAAAACCGCATTAAAGTAGTCATTGAGTACGGACGCCATACTCTTATTATCATTTACTAAGATGTTATTCTTATCTTTCAGTGGCCCAATACATGTTTTGACGTGTTTCTTACTTCGAACGTATTGAAAGAACCTTTTCGGGTTTGATTTGGATTCCTTTGCAATGTTTTCTTCATACTCGCGCTTTTTAGACTTAATTAATCCTTTGTAACTACGCCTTACGTCAATGTAATCTCAAGAATCGCAGTCCGCAGTTGATCACTTGTAAACTTTATATGCTCGGCGCTTGCTGCCGATGATTTGTTGAATCTCATCAGTCATCCAACTCGGTCTGTTTATGTTATTCAAACGTTTTCTTACCAAGGGGACATATTTTTCAACAACCGATTGGAGTTTATTTGTGAATAATTTACACATGTTTTCGGCGTTATAACCATTTAGTAGGTCAATCCAATCAACTTTGCTTAGTACCCTGCTGAACAGTGCTGATCTTCGTGAAATCTGCTTAATTTTAATTGGGAACAAATAACCGATTTTCTGTGATGTCTACGTTGCAATTTATGCCGCATCTGATTAACCTGTGATCACTGTTTGCTAAATTTTCACCTATATCGCAATAATCAATCAGATCAATGTCGGTAGTGAAAACTAAATCTAGGATACTATTATCTCTTGTAGGCTCACGGACCACCTGATTTAAATATACCTCGTTTACCATATCAAGCATACCTTCTCTATCAGCAGAATTATTATTCCAGCTTATACGAGGTAGGTAAAATCTCCACATATAATTGTAACGTTAGTATTGTTGACAACTGACTTTATCTCTTCATACTAGAGACAATCTACTTCCGCATTTGATTTGGGAGGACGATATATTGTCCCAATAGTTAGCAGTTTTCCGTTAAGCTTAATCTTTGCGAAGACTGAGTCATAATGATCTTGATTTACTTTATCGATTTCGATTGCTTGCAAATTATCTTTAATGTAAAGAATGACACCTCCCCCTGCTTTATGCGTACGACAATTTAGGAATGTCTTGTAGCCTGGCATGGCTATTTCCGATATTAAATGTTTATCTTCCGTGTTGAACCAACTCTCAGTGATACTAACGATATCTGGCGTTTCGGAAACAACGTAAGCCAATAATTCATTACGCTTTAAAATAATGCTTCTGCCATTTGTGTATAGCAATTTAAGTTCCTTAATAGTTTTGGTAACCTTGCGTGAGGGTTTACCGGCAGGGTGTCTTGGGTCCACTGTAACAGAGCGCTTGATTAAGCTACTTTGATTAGTATTTGTGGAAACAAAACGTGATCCAGCGTTGCTGTGGGGTAAGAAAGGGGTTAAGGTGATGCTGCTACTGCCGTCCGCTCGCCGTTTTTTGATCTGTCAGAAGAAACTTTATCATTTAGCAGATGTCCTAATCGTGCATGACCAACGGGGCTGAGGTGGAGTCCATCATCCCCAAACAGGATGGAATCCTCAACCAGGATGGGATCTTCGTAGAAATTATCCCAGAAGTTTGCGAAGTCAAAATTTTCCTTTGAACAAAGAGACCTTAGCCGGTTATTTACGCTGAACGCTTTATCGTAAAAACGTTGGCCAACTCCCAGTCTGGGGAGATTTTCTGAAATAATGATCTGATTAGTTTTAGTCTTGAATTTCCGGATCAACTTCCTGTACTTGTCCAGCATTTCTTCAGATCTGCTACTGTACACGTCGTTTGTTCCTGCATGAATGACATAGAGAGTGTTATCGTTAGTGTTTTTGGTGACGTCATCGCAGGCTGCAGTGATGTCGTCGAGTCTGGCTCCTGGGAAACAGAAGCGCTTCCTTTTATCACTTGTAACCCTACCACAAAACGCAGCCAGCTGTCCTCTGTGAATTGAGTCCCCGATCAATGTAATCACGTGTACGTCTTCCTTCGTTTCCCCAAGAACCTGAATTTTGTTGAAGGCTGTGATCGTTAAGGGCGACTTGACTGCTGGTGCTCTTCGCGAACCACGTCTTACTGGAACAAAGGAGGCAAAGGAAGAAGGAGAAGACGAGGGAGCGGGGGAGGAGGAAGAGGCTGGAGTAGAGGAGGGGGTGGAGGAGGAGGAGGAGGCTGGCGTAGAGGAGTGAGAAGGGGAAGAGGAGGGGGAGGAAGAGGGGGAGGAGGAAGAGGAGGGGGAAGAGGAGGGGAAGAGGGGGAGGGAAAGGGGGGGAGGAGGAGAAGGAAGAGGAAGAGGAGGAGGAGGAGGGGGAGGAGGAGGAGGAGGAGGAGGGGGAGGAGGAGGAGGAGGAGGAGGAGGAGGAGGAGACGGGCGGTGGCGGGGGAGAAGAGGAGGGGAGGGAGGGAGGAGGAGGGAGGAGGAAGGGAGGAGGAGGGAGGAGGAGGAGGGGTGGAGGAGGAGGAAGAGGAGGAAGAGGAGGGGGAGGAGGGGGAGGAGGAGGAGGAGGAGGAGGAGGAGGAGGAGGTGGAACTTGAGAGACCACAATATCATTTTTTTCTCTCTCTCTTTCTTGATAAACGCACTTAACTCACCATGGGTTCCGATCCTCCGCCAGGCGTGTGCCATTAGGATTGTGTTCATCCTGTAGCAAGATTAATACAGAGAGTTAGTATAATGGGCATAAGGTGGAGAAGCAGCAATAGTAGTATCGTCATCATCATCATCATCATTTCCAATACAAAATGTTCAATATTGTATCAATCTTCTTTTCTACCTCCTTCCTCTTCCTCTCCATTACATATATCATTGTTAGGGTTGTTACAAGTACTACTACTACTGCTACTACTACTACTACTTCTGCAACTACTACAACCACCACTACTGCTACTACTCCTACTACTACTACTACTACCAATACTACTACTACCAATACTACTACTACTACTATTACTACTACTACTACTACTACTACTACTACTACTACTACTACTACTACTACTACTACTACTACTACTACAATACCGTCACGAGGATGAGTGTTAGGTATACATTTTTCATGGACTTATAGATCTACTTACACTTTCATAAGGACCACGAATACATTAGTTATTTATATACACTCCTAACATTTTCTTCACCCATCATCCTCTGTTACCTCTTACATTGCTTCCAAAATAGTATTGTTCAGTTCCTTCATTTTCTTTCGATTTCTTTGTGTTTCTCTTTCACTAATAACAAACCGGAGTAGTTCTTGGCCAAGGTAGTGGCTGCTGTGCCGCATTCCTGTAACCCAAACTCGGTGAAACGTGAATAAATGGAAAATATTGACAAAAAAGAGGTTTGTGTATATTTTATGCATAGCTCACCCATCCACCAATCGTACTGCCCTCACTTTTTTTTTCTCTGTCTCTCTCTCTCTCTCTCTCTCTCTCTCTCTCTCTCTCTCTCTCTCTCTCTCTCTCTCTCTCTCTCTCTCTCTCTCTCTCTCTCTCTCTCTCTCTCTCTCTCTCTCTCTCTCTCTCTCTCTCTCTCTCTCTCTCTCTCTCTCTCTCTCTCTCTCTCTCTCTCTCTCTCTCTCTCTCTCTCTCTCTCTCTCACACACACACACTCTCTCTTTCTCTCTCTCTTTCTCTCTTTCTCTAACTCCTCATACGGCAAAGAAAACAAAAAATAAAACGTGTCGTCCGATAAGGAAATAAAATGAAAAATAAGAAGCGTGACTGAGATATTTCTGCATTGTAAAGAAACCACAGATAAATGTTGTAAAATTGATACGTAAGCAGCCAGTGTTTTTATTTGATGTTTTGTTTTACACTGTGGTTTTTC
>JACEEZ010006258.1:17500-20000 GCA_016584305.1 Chionoecetes opilio | reverse complement strand
CACCAGAGTCATTGGTTTCCAACAGTCTCATGATCTGGACATCAAGGAAGTTCTCACATATGAACTGTCTGCAACTCCTCCAGCACTATTTGATGCGAATGGAGATATGAGGTCCCAGAACAAGGCTATGTTGAAAACTAAGCTTCAAGTACAGGTTTCCAATCGCCACATAAAGAATCCAGATGCCGATCCAGGATCCAGAGTCATTGACGGGTGTGCCTTGTTGTAGGTTATTCATTGGCCTTCAAAAGGTACCGTTGAAGATCTCATCAAAAACTTCATGAGGAGTCTTCATTTTTACCTGCAACAGTGCCGTGTACATCTCATCGTCGATAGATATCGACTAACAAGTACCAAAAGTGCCACTAGATCCAATCGTGCAGGTAACAACGCCAGCCGCAAACATCTATTGACGTTATCAATGTCCCTACCCGCACAGAAAGTACTCCTGAATGTCACACACAACAAAACCCAACTCATCAGCTTGGTAACGGAATATCTGGTGGAACACCTGAATGATAATACCAATGAGCTGGTCATAACATCAGAACATCCAATACCCCTAGCAATGAGGAATGGTGACATCTCGAGGAGACCTGATCTTCACAACCTTCATGAGGAGGCTGATGTTATTATCGTTAATCAGCTGGTGAAGCTTGCAGCTATAGGCGCCTCAAATATTCGTGTAGTTTGTGATGATACAGACGTCTGCATCCTCCTGATCTATTTCTACCACAAAGAGAAGCTGTCATGTGATGTGATGATGGTGAGTCCTGTCGCTGGTCGAACAGTTATAGATATAAAGGCCACCGCCATTAAACACAAGGACATTGCAGACTCTCTTCCTGGTATCCATGCCATTAGTGGTTGTGATACTACATCATACCCTTTTGTCATCGGGAAGGCTACGGCATTGAAACCTCTGTACAGCGGGAGATCATTGAGGCTATTGGGACAGGAAGGTGCCGATCTAGATGCCGTGGTATCTGAAGCTACATCCTACATTGCAGCATGTTATGGTTCGATGTGTGAGGGTAATATGTCTGATGTACGTTACATGATCTGGTCAACGAAAATGGCAAATCCGAAGATCTCTAGTGCTCCACAGCTCAAATCACTCCCACCCACTTCGGATGCATTCGTGAATCACGTCTTCCATGCCCATTACCAAACACTCATTTGGAAGTCGTCTCTGTCAGATCAACCTCCTCCCTCCGCAGATCCTGTACAGTTAGGCTGGACGAATACATATGGTTATCAGCTCCCCAGAATGCTACCTGAGGATGTGCATCTAGTACCCATTGAAGTGTTACAGATGATCAAGTGTGGATGTGCATCCAGTACCCCGTGTTCCAGTGGCAGATGTAGTTGTGTGGCTGCTCAAATGTCGTGTTCGATGTTCTGCAACTGTCACGCGGGGCCAGATTGTAACAATGTAGATACCAGAGTAGGGTCATCACAGGTTGACAATGAAGAAAACTGAAGTATTTCTCAGGACTTATCAGCATCTTATGATGTTTGGTCAGTGTTTGGTGTTTCTTTGACAATTTGATGGTATTCATTGTGTGAATGTGAATGTTTAATCAGCCGAAGGCTTTCTTAATGGAGTGTAAGCAGTTTGCAACGAAATTCGAAACCATTGTATTATCTGTTTTACGTGCTGTTATTGCTCTACTGTGCTGGGATTTTTCGATCGTGCAAAATTATCATAAGCAAAACATGTTTTTTTTTCCTCTGGTTGTGGAATATCATGTATATACACATATTAACAGTATGAATGTGATCACCGGATATCATGTACTCATGTATTATTTAATTTACTGCAGTAATGTGATGATATATAAGATGCATAAATGACTTCCTTGACCCTGAAAACATGGGAATAGACAACAAGATTGTATCTCTAGCACCAATAATATAGAAGTTAAGCAGTATTCTGTATATGCAATTTATGCGATTGGCGGCCATTTTGTTTTTGGCCCATAAAAAAAAAACCTCAAGGGTGCCAAAGTGGCACCCGGCTGATTCTGGCTCAGGACATGCCAGACGACCACAATCAACCATAAAAGTTCATACATACCACAAAACACGCTTCCCCCTCATATCCACTGGACTAACTCTACAACAAGATACCTCACTCCGGGGTGCCCTGTGGTGCGCGTGAGAAGACCTCCGTCATGGGGCAGGGGTTAACCAGTCTGCTGGCCCATTCACTTGCTGTATATGACTATCATATAGACTATGGTATATCAGTATATATGATATACTGTAATCTTCGTAAATGTTTGTTCTATAATATCATCAAATGAAAACCAGTAAAACACGCTAAGGAAATGACATTACGAGACTGAAGAAATATGCATGAACTTAATATTCTATAATCTTCGCCATTTAAAACTTTGCGGGTCAACTTTAAACAGGAAACATATCAATAGAAGCGCAACTGTATTACCTTTCCATTGATATATTTCGTTTTATGATAAATGAATTAGAACCATGC
>JACEEZ010006258.1:0-7500 GCA_016584305.1 Chionoecetes opilio | reverse complement strand
TCCAAATTTTTCCTTCCCTTGCTCATCTTTTTCCTGACTTATTTCGATATTCCATGTATACTTATTCTTCTTTTCTATCCCCCTATCCCCCTTTTTTATATCCATCATTATTCCTCCCCCTTAAACCTTTTCAAAGTAACACAACATCGAGAAAAGAAAATATTACTACAAAAAACAATTGAATCGGGAATCGCAAGAAGTCTCATATGGTATTGAATCTTCTTGACGAGGAGAGAAATGCTTGACACATTTATAGGATGCTGCGTAATGGAGTGGGAGATGAGTGAACATAAGAACATAAGAAAATAAAGAAGCTAAAAGGGCCCCGCGAGGTACACGTGCTAGTTCTTGTCCCCAAATCCCTAACCCCACCTACCATCCCCACCCAGAATTTGTCCACCCCCTCTTTAAACCCCCCCCCAAATGACCGCACTATTACCTGTTATGAGTCCTTCCAATCATTCACCACCCTATTTGGTGAACCAGTTTTTTTCCCTTTTTCCTTTCTAAATCTACCCCCTTCCAGTTTGAACCCATTACTTCTTTTTCTACCCGGGTTAAAAGCCGTAAGAACTTTTCTACCTCTTATATTAAACCCCTTTTATCCATTAAAAACCTTATCAGATCACCCTTACTCTGCGTCTCCGAGTAGAACTTTAATAAACTTCAATCCTTCTATAACAAAGTTAGATCCTTTTTTAAAATTTTTTGGCATCCTTCTCTGCATGATTTAACAAGGGCTATATCCATCCGAAATATGGAGCCCAAAACTAAAACTGATAGTCTAGGTGAGGTCTGACAGAGCCAGATAAAGCTTTAGAATAACTCCGCACTTTACTTTTAACATTTCTGGTAATGAATCCTAAAAATTATTAGCTTATTTCTAGTTCAAACTTTGTTTCCTGGGCGGATTTGGGGTCCCCTTCACTCCAAGAATTTTTCACCATTGATTTTTTCAGCGATACATTTGGTGGGGTGTATCATTCCGGGTTCTTTCTCCAACATTCATAACGCGGCATTTATTAAAATTAAATTTCATCTGCCATCTGATGCCCATCATTAAGTTTATCTAAGTATCCCTGAATTGTTTACACAGATTGTGATTAATAATCCTACCCACCCTTTGTATCATCAGCAAACTTGCTGATACCAGTTAATCCCCTATCCAAGTGTTTTATGTAAATCAAAAAAAGAAGGGGGCCAAAAAGACCCCCTTGTGGGAAAACCACTTGTCACCCGTCCCATTCAGATTCAGAAAACCCTTAATTGAACCCTTTGTTGCCCATTTCTTAGCCAAACTCTGATCCCAAAGAAGAACCTTCCCATCTATTTCCAGAGCCTTAAACTTATTTAAGAGTTCCCCCCCGTGTGGTACTTTAACAAATGCCTTACTAAAGTCCCCAAATATATTTTTTTCATAATCCTTATCATTTTCTGCCGTTCATAAACTTTCCCATAAAAAAACCCAAAAAATTTGGGGATCAGACCTCCTTTGGTGAATCCATGTTGTGAACATTGATCAACTATTTTATCTAAGTGCTCTCTAATGTTTTTCAATAATAGATTCAATAATGTACTACCACTGACGTTAACTCGGGTCGATAATTGACTTTTAATCCTCTTGTCTCTCTTCTTAAATAAGGGGATTACATTTCCTTTCTTCCAAAAATTTTTTCCAAAACCCCTTACTTAACGATTTTTTTTCATAAAAATGTTTCACTAACGATCATAACAACCTTTCATTTTTTTAATACTCTGGGTACACTTTATTGGTCCTGGGATTTTAAAAATTTTTCATTTTATCTATACCCTCTTCCACCATTTCCCTAGTTATCTCAAAACTTTTAGTTTTTCCTCATCGTTCCTTTGACCATCGTTTGCTTTAGGTATTGTTGTGTATTCCTCAGTTAAAAAAAAATTAAGAAAAAACATTTCGATTTTAACATATCCTCACCTATTTAAGACCTCACCCTGCCCTAAACCCTTTAACAGCCGATAATTCCCTGTCTTGGTTTTTTATACATGATAAAACCCTTTGGGTGCTTTTCGCCTAACCTGCTGCTTTAATCTATATTTTTTCTTTGCTCTCTTGGGGTTATTGCACGTCCTGCCCTCACGTTATACTGTTCTTTTTCCCCTAGTCCAGCCTTGACTTTAAATACATGTTTTTTTTACTCCCAAACTTGTGTTTTAAACTATGTTACCATTTCGGGTCACTTTTTTCCCGGGCCTTATTTCCCCATAAGGAATATTTTTTTCTGTCCGTCAAAAATTTCCTTTCAAATAAGGTATAATCCCCTCCGCCCCCACCTCACTTTCAGCTTTTCGCGCTGACTTTTAAACATTCCTTTTTCCTATCACCTCGTTAATCACTTGCGGGTTTTTTATTCCCGTATAAAAGGCCTTTCCAGCTGTCACTGTGCTGACCTGGACCATTTCTTACCCCCTACCCAAACCCCCCCGCTAATCTACCCGGTGTCTTCCTAAAAACCTCATAATTTGGGTTTTTCCAGTGTCACCGCCCCGTCCTTTACCCCCCCTTTCCCTGGGAAAATTTCTCCTCTTCATCCCAACCTCTTATTAAACACCTCCCTTTGTCTTCTTTAAACCGCAATTTTTGGGCCTTCTGAAATTAGGATTATTTGTTTTTTTGACACTTAATTTTCAACTCCCCTTTTAAAAACCAAAATCGATTTTATAATGGGCGCATATCTAACTTTCCACCGACCATCTGTAACTAAAAACTTCTCTGTTTGTCATTTAAAGATCTAGATAATCTCCCCTTAGTAGGCTCCTTGATTGCTTGCTTGGAAGTTATCTGGATTAAATTAACATTCCTCTCGTCGTTTTTTCCTATAATTTAAAAACCAGTCTATATTCCAAATTTTTAAAAACCCCCCACCCCGCAAGTTTATTTCTCTGCAAGCCTTGTTTATTTTTATCCATAAGGAGCTGAAACCCCCTTTACATAAGTTTGGAGGCCCATACACTACACCAAAACCCTTTCTCATTCCCTCCCTAACCTCCACCCCATAAGACTCTATGCGTCATCTGCTTTTATACATTATTAAAAAAAACCGCAATGTATCTCTTGCATAACCCCCCCCCCAAAACTCCCCTCCCCCTCGCTGCCTACTCTGTCCCTTGTGAAAAAACTTATAAACCCACTACTGACTTCTCAATAAAAACCTTTCCCAAAAATACCAACCATGTTTCTGATAAGCTTTATATCAAAAACCCACAATTTTTTCCCCTAGGAAACTACTTGTTTAAAATACTCCTACAGTTTTATAGTAAACCTTTAAAAACTTCTTTCTTTTTTTCCATTTTTCCGTATCTTTAACAAACCCTCCTTCCTGTTTCGAAACTTTTGTTCCCGCCCTTTTGAACTCCCCTAGTGTCGCAAGTTTCCTTTACCCCCACCCCCGATCAATCCCCAGTTCTCTATCTTAAAAAGCCCGCGTGCATCTACCTCCCTTTCAAAGGTTTCAGAAAGTCTGAATCCTTTTCCCCGAAAAGTGTACCCGTCCCCGGGTAGACGTGGTTATGCCCGAAAAAGAGGTCCCAGCTGTCGACAAAGGCCCAACCATTGGCTTTGCAATGAAGTGCCAGCCGGCAATTCAAAGCAATAGCCCTGGAGTACCAAAAGTCGTCAACATAGCGTCTTGGAGGGACACCACACACCACAGGGAACCCACCCCTGTCCTTAACCTTACCTACAGCTTCCTTGAACCGCCGTAGCAATTCCTCACTTCTTACACCCTCAACATCGTTTCCCCCAGCGCTCAGGCAGACGATAGGCTTTTTCCTTTGGTTCGCCATGCACTCAACTATCTTATCACTAACATAGCCTACCCCCTTCCCTGGGTAACTCACCGCCTTCTTGCGCATCCCATCCCTGTCACAGAACCTTCTGTCGAGATGCCTAATCTGACTGTCACCAACAGCCAAGATTTTACCTTCGGGTAATGATGTATCGTCTACCATCCTTACCTCCATATCTTCCTCTTGCCGCCCCGAGAGTACCTGAAATGAGTTCGTGCACACAACATGGTCATTGTTTACCTTTATCTCCTTCGGGCGGGCTCCACAATGATCAAATACCTTCCATACACCAATCCCTGGTGACTTACTAGGAACCTTAGTAGTAGTAGCCCGAGGCACGTCTCGCTCTGGTACCCCTCCAGGTACATCCATCGCATGTGCCCCTCCACTCATTCCACTTGGACCTCCACTTCCACACTTATGAGATCGTATCTCTATTTCCTGCTTCTTCACCACGCTTTTCAAATCGTTCACTTCATTTACAAAGCACCTTTTCCGGCCTTTGATCGCCTCCAGAATAGACTTAAGTGCCACTCCACACCCTGCCCTACACTCCCCCTCGACCCTTCTCTCTCCCTCTACCACACTCATTTTCACCTCAGCCTCCTTCACTACTACCACACTACCACTCTCCACCACAGTAGAAGCACACAGCGCCACTTCTCTCTCCGCCTCAACCAAAACACTCTCCATCGAACACGTAGCAATTCTAATCCCGAGAGCTCAACCAACACAACCTCACCTCTTGGAGACCTCAGGTCGACTTAGTGGGAGAGTATGTAGGAAGATGTAGTGATTAATCGGGTGTTGAGACCTTGGCTAGCTGATGTTTGGTGGCAATGGAGGCTTGTGGAGGGAACGGCAGAAGCGATGCAATTCACTCAATTCAACGGAGCATGAAAATGGATGTTTATTTGCTTAACCAGATCGATGCACCACCCGTGTTGTTGTTGAGACGGAGGAAGGAAGGAGGACGCTGCGTCTTTGGTTTACTTTATGGGGTGTTTGGTTCCTTTATATATTCCGGAGTGTTTGTAAAGGGACGTGGAAGTGATGAAGATACGTGGTTTGTGGGTATTCCTTCATTTATCATATTCTTGTTTTTCCCCATTTTATCAGCTTTATTTCCTTTCTTCGCTTCTATTAAAAAATATTATTGTAGGTATGTTTTTTTGTGAGAGATAAGGTACAGGGTTAAGTTTTTATGTAGTACTTTCTTCCTTTGGTTTATCGAATACGAATAGCGGTTTGTAGAGCAGGAAAAGGCAAGGTTGCAGCGAAGTTTGTGACGTACTTGAAACTTATGATGCTACTCTCCTCAACTTTCTTTAGAGGAGAGAAAAGTTATTAGAACAAGATTATGAGGGTGAGGAGGAAGGCAAGGTGGAGGAGGAGGAGGAGGAGGAGGAGGAGGAGGAGGAGAGAGGAGGAGGAGGAGGAGGGGAGGAGGAGGAGGAGGGAGGGAGGAGGGAGGAGGAGGAGGGAGGGGAGGAGGAGGAGGAGGAGGATTTATATAGGATTACATAGGAATAACAATATAGGAATAACAGACACCAGGAGACCTATTGGTCCATAGCGAGGGTATCTGCTGAACTATATACTACTAACTATCAACTACTTGTAAGAAAACAGTTGGAAAATGATACCATGTCCCTAAAGAGGATAGGAACATGGAAGTTTCATAGTGCAGAATGATAGGATATGAAAAATACTAACTACAACTACCACTACCACTACAACTAATCGATACGGGGGACTAGATACGAATTCGCACTATCAATACCCATTTACTTTACAGTGCGCATCAAGTCTGTTTTTGAATGTAGTTATTGTGCTGGCTCCGACAACATTTGCTGGTAACTTGTTCCATCGATCAACGACTCTAACATTGAAATAATTTTTACGGAGATCGGTGATGCAACGTTGACCGTTTAGTTTAAACCATTATTTCTTGTTGTCACTTGAGTTGAAAGCTCGAATAGGTTCTCTTGATTAATGACATCCAAACCTTTTAGGATCTTAAAGGTTTCTATCAAGTCCCCACGGATTCTACGATCCTTTAAGGGAAACATATTAAGTTTCCGCAGCCTCTCTTCATAAGATGAATTTCGCAGAGATGGAATTTGTTTGGTTGCTCTTCTTTGCACGGATTCCAATTTGGCTTGATCTTTTACGAAACAGGGCGACCAGAATTGAACGGCATATTCCAAGTGCGGCCTAACCAAGGACGTGTATAATTGTGTCATTACTTTCGGAGTTTTATGTTCAAAGTTACATTTAATAAGGCCCAACATCATATTTGCCTTTTTACTGGCAGCTAGGCAA
Source organism: Chionoecetes opilio (assembly GCA_016584305.1). NCBI lineage: Eukaryota > Metazoa > Arthropoda > Malacostraca > Decapoda > Majidae > Chionoecetes > Chionoecetes opilio. Next base: position 1,350 of record JACEEZ010006258.1, on the reverse strand, counting down.
TGCGGACTGGTTTTCATATCATTACTGATGATGACACCTAAATCCTTTTCCTGCTGTACTTCAGTTAACAATTTATTTTGCATTTGATAGTTTATATTGAGGTTATCGTTGCCTATATGCATTACTTACATTTATCGGAATTGAATTTTAATAGCCATTTATCACTCCAATCTGATAGTTTGTCGAGATCACTTTGTATGAGTTCGCAGTTTTCTCTAGTATATGCTTTACCGCCTAATTTGGTGTCATCTGCAAATTTCGATATTTTAGATACAAGTCCGCAGTCCAGATCGTTGATATATATCAGAAAAAGAGTAGGACCCAAGACCGAGCCCTGAGGCACCCCACTAGTAACATCTAACCAATCAGATGCCTCGCCATTTATTACTACCCGTTGTTTACGATTTGAAAGCCAATCGCCAATCCATGAACATAATTGCTCTTTTAAGCCATGTGCCCTTAGCTTGGTCAAACAGTCGCTTATGGGGAGCTGTATCGAAGGCTTTCTGATAATCAAGGTATATTACATCCGAGGGAATTTTAGCGTCCCAGTTTGAATAAATGACATTAAAAAAATTAAGTAGGTTTGTTAAGTAGGATCTCTTATTTAGAAATCCATGCTGGGAGTTTAGTATTGAGTTATTTTCATCGAGCAATATTTCATTTCAGCAATATTTCCTAAAATAGTATAACAATCACAGACGTTAGACTAATTGGGCGGTAATTACTTGCGAGGCTCTTTCTCCCTTTCTTGTATATCGGTGTAACATTAGCTAGTTTCCACATACTAGGAACATTTTTGTCACTTAGTGATTCATTGAAAATAATCTTTAATGGGAGCAAAAGTTGACTGTGACATTCGCGAAGTAGTCGCGGCGAAATTTCGTCCACCCCCACGGATTTTGCTGGGTCAAGTTTTAGCAAATACTTTGATATTTCGTCTATTGTTATCTCTCCTATTACCAGTCTATCCCTTTCGAGTCCAGCATACATGTTTACTGGTTCTGGTAATGGAGTTTCATCTTCTTTAATAAATACCGCATTAAAGTATTCATTGAGTACGAACGCCATACTCTTATTATCATTTACCAAGATATTATTATTATCTTTCAATGGCCCAATACTTGTTTTGACGTTTTTCTTACTTCGAACGTATTGAAAGAACCTTTTCGGATTTGATTTGGATTCCTTTGCAATTTTTTCTTCATTCTCGCGCTTTTTAGATTTAATTAGTCCTTTGCAGCGACGTTTTACGTCATTGTATTCTGTAGAATCGCAGTCTGCATTTGATCGTTTGTAAACTTTATACGCTCGGCGCTTTCTGCAATGATTTTGGTCTCATATTCATCG
>JACEEZ010006257.1:110000-120196 GCA_016584305.1 Chionoecetes opilio | reverse complement strand
CTCTTTTCCTCTTCTCTCTCTCCTCTCTCCCCCCGTCAGGGTGGCAAGGTTGGTAGAGACGTGAGCTCGCAATGTGCAGCGTCCCTGTGCATTCGGTCAGCGGTTCGAGTCCGCCTAGTTCGTGCTGACGTGGGGGCGCTTTGTATAGTAAATAACCTTGTAGTTGGTACTTGCAAAGTGTCTTAGATAGGATGAAAATCTTATCTTATCTCTCTCTCTCTCTCTCTCTCTCTCTCTCCCTCTCTCTCTCTCCTCTCATCTCCTCTCTCTCTCCCCTCTCTCTCTCTCTCCCCTCTCTCTCTCTCTCTCTCTCTCTCCTCTCTTTCTGCATGGATACAAAGATAAAAAATTATATGTGTGTGCTTGTTAGTGTGCGTGTGTGACTGTGTGTGTGTGTGTTGTGTGTGTGGTGTGTGTGGTGTGTGTGTGTGTGTGACTGTGTGTGACTGGGGTGTGTGCGTGTGTGTGTGTGGGGACTGTGTGTGTGTGTGACTGTGTGTGTGTGTGACTGTGTGTGTGCGTGACTGTGTGTTGTGCGTGTGTGTGTGTGTGTAAGGTAAGGTAAGGGGGAGAGCATTAGTCAGCAAGGAAAAGTTTAAGAGTCAACGTAGGTGTGCGTGTACAACTTTTAATATGGCCCGGGGCGTTTAGTGGCAGAAATTTGGTAGTAATGGTGGTTATGAGAGGTGATTAGGACGCTGCTCTCATGGGTTGATAGATGTAGGGGAATAGTGTGAAGTGTATTTAGTGGTGTGTGTGTGTGTGTGTGTGTGTGTGTGTGTGTGTGTGTGTGTGTGTGTGTGTGTGTGTGTGTGTGTGTGTGTGGGGTGTGTGTGTGTGTGTGTTGTGTGTGTGTACGTGTACGTGTACGTGTACGTGTACGTGTACGTTTTGCGTGCGTGCGTGCGTGCGTGCGTGCGTGCGTGCGTGCGTGCGTGCGTGCGTGCGTGCGTGCGTGCGTGCGTGCGTGCGGGGCGTGCGTGCGTGCGTGCGTGCGTGCGTGCGTGCGTGCGTGCGTGCGTGCGTGCGTGCGTGCGTGCGTGCGTGCGTGCGTGCGTGCGTGCGTGCGTGCGTGCGTGCGTGCGTGCGTGCGTGCGTGCGTGCGTGCGTGCGTGCGTGCGTGCGTGCGTGCGTAAGGTGGAGTATATACGTATAGATGTGTCAACAAACGCTGTTGTGTGATATTCTCTCTCTCTCTCTCTCTCTTTTCTCTCTCTCTCTTTTCTCTCTCTCTCTCTCCCCTCGCTCTCTCGCTCTCTCCCCTCTCTCAACTGATAGCTATAGCCTGCAAGAAACTTTTCACTTCCCTTTTCAACAGGGGCAGATGCTTTTCCCTAACCTTTTATTTTTTTTCATACATCTGTAATTCCCTGATCTTTTCATCTTTCACTTCGCCCTTTAACTACACCGAGATTCTACTACCCCACAACTACGTGCTTCTCTTCCCACTAATTAGCACGCAATCAAACTGAATTTTCCAAAACTCTCTATCCCTTACCACTTTTTTACATCAAATTTTCGTAATTACACACTCACCGTTCCCCCTCTCATTTCGCTCACTCCATGACGAAAGAATGTCTCTCTGTCACTCATTCCAACCTGCTATACTATATGAACAAGGGTAAAATAAAAAATATAAAATACGATTAAGGAAAAGGCACTATATGTATAGATATAGATAAAACTGATTATAGATACTTTTTTTAAAATAAGTTACATAAAATGATAAATGTAGTTTAGAACGATATATGGCATAAAATGAAATTCAAATCAATCCTTGCATAGTCCAAGCGATATTTTTGTGATAATTTTCATCATGGGTGCATTCGTTAAAGGACGTTTCCCGCGCTGGCCAAACCTCCTCACGGGGACGTTGCGTTGGTGTTGATCGGTCTTTTTAATGCCTAAGTTAAGACTAATCACCTATCAAACATATTAAGGATTTTGGTCTTTGATACAATCCTTGGACAAACTCACGGTTTTTAATTGTGTTTAAGAATTCCCATGCTTTTTTCTGGAGTAATTTTTTTTGTTTTAGACACATTACGTACTATTATTTATTACTGAAACACGGTTGTGTCGCCCCTCACGGTGCCGTGGTGGTGGTGGTGGTTGCAGTGGCGGTTGCAGTGGCTGTAACAGTGGTTCTTGGCAGGCGCTGTGGTCGTGGTGTTGGTTGTCGTGGCAGTGGGCAGGCCGAACACTTCTAGCGGGGCGCTGTTGCTGCCGCTGTTGTTGTTGTTGTTGCTGCCACTGGTTGACGCTGTTGGGCGCTTTGACGCTGCTGTTTCCACTGCTGACGCTGTTCCCGCCACTGCGGCCGTGTTGTCGCTGCTGTTTCCGCCGCTTTCGTTTCCACCAGCAGACGGGTGGCGATGGAGTCTTTGACGACCGCCACCTGGGCTGGCGGGGGCCCCCGATGGTGACGGTCTTGGTGGTGGTGTCGGTGGGGGGCGGCACCGTCACCCTCACGCCGGGGTGTTCCTGCGCCAGCTTCAGGAGCACCGCGCCCCCAGGAAACCCCCCAAGTGGCGCCTCAGGTCCGGGGCAACTTCCGCCACCACGCCGCCTGCCTCTGCCGCCGACGCTCGGCGGCCTCGCGAGTCTTGGCCTCGATGTCCTGCAGGTGCCGCGTCAGCTCCTTGGCGGCAGCGGACACCTGGCCCCTTGAGGCCCTGCAGCACCACCTCCTGCGACAGAGTGTCGTGAGGGGGAGGCCCCGCGCACTAAACGTGCCCAAAGACGGGTATTGTTGACACAACTTGTCCACCGTCTCGCCACGCGGGCCGATCACGTGTTTGGCGCATGTTCGGGGCCACGACAAGGACCAAAGTCCACTGTGTCCTCGAGCCACGACTGTCGACCGCGTCCCGGGGAACGTGTGGGGGAGGGACGGGGGCGCGGCGCTGCCTCCTGCTCTTGGGGGGCAGGAGGCGGCGTTTTTCTCCTTTGCCCTTTGACTGTCGTGCCGTTTGTTGGCTTCCGGGCGGGCGATGGCCTCCGAAGTGGTGGCCTCCACGCCTTGGGAGGCTGGCCTCTCACACACTATTTCTTGTTAACAGGATCTTCTTCTGCTTCTTGCGGCAGACGACCTGCCAGCCGGCGGAGGAGGCCGTCGTCTTGTTCTTGGTCGTACGGCACGTGGCGCCAGTGGCGTAGCTACGGGGGGGCATTGGTGGGCACAAGGTATAGTACATAGAGATAGGGGTGGTGGTGTTAAAGTTTGGAGGACGGACGCTGCGCCATCTTCGATATTAACGAAACACAGCATATTTTAGGGGGTGTCTTAAATTTTTCTACTTGAGCATCCCGATACCCTGCCTGCCTTTATCGTTTATTCTCCTTCCTATTACTTTATTCCCTTATATTTTGACTATAGATATACTTCATTAAAGGTAAATAGGATAACTAGTGATCAATTTTTTCATTTATTAAGCATTTCAAGCAGTTAGACCTTGACATCAATACATGCAGGACTGTTTGCAATGTTGAATTACCCGAAAAATATTGGGCTGAAAGCATAATCATGGACTATATTACCAATAGGCAGAATAATAATGGTATTGCAGTATGAATGAACTGTTTAGAACCACCTACAAATGCAAAAAAAACCAAACAGATACTTGTATAACTAATCATTGTAAAACAGTATATTAGCCTGACTATACAAATACAACAATCATAACACACACACATAACGTATCTACATAATTATATAATATCTAGATATATATATATATATATATCTATTATATATATCTATATATTATTATATATATATACTCTATTAAGCAACCGTCAACACTACCATTTGTTTTCTGTACAATATTGAAATGTAAAATAACAGTGCCTACAGCTTACTTTTACACTCATTATATCAAATTACTACAGATGCCAGGCACATAGTGTGGATACTTTAACATATCCAACAATAAGGCAGATAATAATAGCACTGCCATCTTTGGGGTTTTAACGTGTGCATGCACAACTGGTGTTGTATTTCATATGGAATGCAAGGACAGATGCAATACGTTTTTCATGCAAGATACAAAAGTGAGAACCAGTGTACATTCTCTGCTTTTCTGCCATGCATGCCAATAATAATAAGATTTAAAGAAGAAAAATTGTTGGTAAGTAGTGTGTACTGGGGCGGTATGCGAATCTAGTAATAATTTGGTGATCTGCTACGACAAGATTTGTTTAGGCTTTAGCAAACACCTATTTTGAACATAGGCTAAACATAGGTATACAGGAGAAAGAGGAGTTCACAGAATGAGCAGAAAGGCCTGATACATTATATATCCCAGATGGGAGACGGAAAGGAGATATAAACTGATGCTAAAGTTGTTAGAGGCAAGTTCGACAGCATGAATCACTAGCAGTATTAATAAAAATGATATTGCATGACATAGATTTCTGAAAACAGTCCCAGGGATAAAGGAGAGGGGTTATCGTTGAAAAGATTGATAATGAAGAAGTTTGGTGGGATTACAGGAGAAATTGGCGTATGATTTGAGTGTATACCAAATTTAAAAATGAGAGGTTTAAAGTGTTTAGAGGTTCTTCAATAGCGCATACTAAAATTAAGGGTTAAGGAGCAATTGGTGGGCACAAAGGTGAAATAGGAAAACAAATGGCTGCCGGTGACAGATGAGTCGACAAGTAATACTCAGGAGGGATGCATATGTCAAACCCACACAGAGAAATGTGTCTGAGCATTTAAGGCAGTGGTTCTCAACTGGTGGTCCATATAACTTTTTTAGTGGTCCACAGGACCTTCACGATATTTGGAAATAACTAAATAAAATATGAGAAACCAAAATGTGAGCTTCAGATATTATTTGATTATTTTTCTGAAAATTTCGTTTTAATTTTATATTTTACAGAGGATATATATTTATAACCAGCCTTTACCTACATTTAGCAATCTACCCTTTTTCATCATATCTCTAAATTCAAAAAGGAAGTTGGTCCATGCTTTTTTTTTAATTGGCTAGTGGTCCATGGCTTTGAACGATTTTAGAACCACTGGATGTAAGGAATGCAGGAAAAGAGCACATTGCGAAGGATAGTGAAATGGGTTATCACAAACACTAAGAAAAGTGGATGGAGAATTTTGAAGGAAATCTAGTGAGCTTTTTAGAGAGATGAAAGACTAATTTGAGGAAGTATAAAAAGAAAGAGGACCTAGATGGAATAATGGTGGAGAGAAAATGACGGATTTCAAAAGGCGAAAAAAAGATTTTGAGGAATTAATGAGTTTTGCATGTATGAGCATAGAGTCGAATAAGAGAGACCACCCAACATGGACAGCAAGGCATGGGATATTTGTGTTCATGAATGAGAGGACGCTGAGTAGGGAAGTGAAAAAAGGTATTAAGGGACAGCCTACTTCCTATTGACATATACAGTGAGACTTGGACGTGGAATTAAATTATAGAGGTCTCAGATTCAAGCCAGTGGAAATGAGTTATCTGAGGATTGGTTGACATCTGAAGAGAAAGATGTAAAGTATCGATGTCAGTCATATGGTGTTCAATATTTCACCCCAAACGTTAGAACAATGATTACTCCTTGTTGAGTTTGGTAAATCTTCAATGTTCTGCCAAACTCCTTGGGGTAGTTTTTTCCAGAGACGTGTGAGAAGCATCACTCCGGGAGATTGAGTGTTGTGAATTTCTTCATGCTGAAGCAATGTCCTTGGCTGTGGGTAGGTGTCATTGGAGCCCTGAAAGTTGCCAGATTTTGTTAGGAAGATATCCTGATCATACAAACTCTTTTTTCCTTTTCTTAATTTTCCTATAATTCAACTCCCATATTCCAGTTGCCATCTTTATAATCAAGCCAGAAACATAATAATGCCACAGAGTATATATGCTAGTGTTTACACTCTAAACCAGGTTCTCAACCCTGGGGGTCGCGAAAGTCTTCTGAGGGGTCGCCGAGATTTCTAGAATGTGAAAATGCACAATATTTATTATTTTAGTTTATTCTTTCTTTTAATCAGTATAAAACCAAACAATGATTATAACTTTCTAGGCTTTAATTAATATTTGCTTATATAAAAGTACTACAGTTACATAATCCTGCTGAAAAAAGAGTTTGCTCCTTTTTTCCTCCCTCCCCTTTCCCCTCACCACCACGCTCACAACGTCTATAGCTATACACAGTAGGCTACTTGTATCATCAGCCGCCCGACCGTGTTAAGGGCATTACACATCCACATCACAAGTCTAAACTTTATTAGTTACTTATTTTTTTTCGATGTGTCTAAAGCAGATTTAGGATATAGATTGCCTGATTATGGTATCTTTAAATATTCATCATGTTTTTACCACATATATTATACCTAGAATGTTTTATATATACGTGCAATACGACTCTAACCTATGTGTTGTGGGTAAAACTGGGTATGTGCGTGTGTGTTTTGTGTGTGTAGATAGAGAAAAAAGACAAAGATGTAAAGGTATGAGATTGTCAAAAAATGGCTTTGGTAATGTGGGGGATGGGGGTCAAACCTTTCAAATTAATTGGTGGGTCTCAGGCAAAAGGTTTGAGAACCTTGCTCTAAACCAGGGGTGTCCAACTCATAGGCCCGCGTACATGACTTTTTTATAATATAATTTATTTTGTGCGGTCTCAGCCATGTAGCTTTCTTTATAGAGGATTGGGTTTTCAGCCCTGGCTTATTTTGGTCTTACTACTCTAAGATAATGCCGACAGCAATCATGTACTTGAATGAAAAACTTATTTTTAATAAGATCTGTAAAATTCTTCACATACTACAACTTAATGCTTAGTGGATGATCCTCATGGTACATCATAAAGTTTGGTAATCCATTCTGGGCATGGCTATCCATAATTCATTGTGTTCATAGTTCTGAGTAAAAAACCTAGTTAATTTAATAAGCATCGAGGACCACTTGTTTACCGTTTCAGCTTCAGTCCTCTATGTACTCAATGAAAATCAGAGTCTACAGGTTAAATTATGCTGCATGAGCATACATTATTGAAAGATTACTTCTATTATTATTATTCATTATTACATAAAGAACTGTTTTAAGTCCTCACTTTTGATAAGAAGTCTGGCCAGGGTTTATGCCATGCAGGTCACTGTTTCAGGGGTAGCTATGCTTGTCATCGACCAAATGACTGACAATACAAAGATCACGCCAAATAATCTGTTGCTGATTCAGGAAAATTTGTGATACTTTTTTACTACCTATCATCCATCATCAACCATAATTATATTTGCTTGACTTATTGCGGCCTAATTCAGATTGAAACTACTTAGAATATATATATATATATAGATATTTATATATATATATATATATATATATATCTATATATATATATAATAACTACGTACTATTATGAATAGAAAAAAATCCCACCTCTGGCAAAAACTGGCTGCTGATATCCTCATCGTCGCCTCAGGTTCTTGGGCTGAAGACCATACTTCTTTTTTCAAACTGTGCTGCTTCTGCCTTCCTTGGCACGACAAGGGTCTTGATCACAAGCAGCTATCGACAAATGATGAATAAGACTCCACCACCTAATGCACCCTGCACAATAATGTCATTGCTATAATCATTTTGTGTCCTAATTATGCTTTCTCGGCCAAATATCTTTGATGCAGCTTGTTCTCCCTGTATTTAATCTGAAGTACAGGACCTTTTTAAGGACTCCTGTGGCACACAGCATTTAAATAATGAAAAACTTTATAATTGTCGATTATACAATTTTAGGGGGCGCCCAACTGCGTGGCAACTTTCACTAAACTTAGAGAGAAATATTCATTTGAAATCCTCACATTATTCTACACTAGTCAATTACAAATAAAGATTTAGCCATTTACTAAATCCACCTCTGATACCTGGAATTGAGATTAGCTAAGACAATCACATACCTTCCCTCCCGACATTTGTTCATTTTCCATCCAATGGGAACGTAGATCAGCTGCAAGCTGCTGCCGTCTGAGCACATACAGTAGTTTCTGGCGGGGCATCTTCTCGCTCTATAAAGTTTGTATGTTTATTTGCAGACGACCTGAACAGCCTGGTGGGGATAAAAAACTGTAAAATATGAAATGGGTTTAGGTCGCATAAAATGTTGATCGTGAAGAGCCGATTAAGGCCGATATTACTGTAATCTATTTATATTATATTATTGATGTTAGCATAAGTCCTTCCAGTTAACTTATCCCAGTTTTAAACTCCTTTGGTGAAATTCTAGTGTTCTGCCCATACTCTCCCACTTCCCCCCGCAAACATGTTTGGGCACCTGTGGGAATGCGGGGTTTTCGGGTGGGGAACAAATTATGCGTCGGAAACACGTAAATTTAAAGAGTTTTTTTAGGGGGTTAAAATCCCTAGATCTAGGGTAATTTCCTTATAATCTAGAGAAATTTGCCTACCTAGCGGGGGCTTGACCCCACGCGAATACCTAACCTAAACCTAACCAACCTTACCTACCAATCTAACCTAACCAAATCTAACCTAACCTAACCTAACAAATCAACCTAACCTAAATCTCTCTAGCGGGGGTGTTGGGGGTTTCTCCACTTTAAGTTCATCATCCCTGTAGGATCGTCAGGTTCACACGTCTCTAGACTCAAAGAACTACAATTAATTTTCCCTAGATCAGAGAAATTTTGGATATTTTCCAGACTCAAAAAGTCTGTTTGCGACGCATAATTTTTGGTACCCCCAGCTTTTGTATCCTGCATTGCCCCCAGGTCCCCAAGCTTTTTTCGGGAGAGGGGGGAGTATGGGCAACACTAGCATAATACCCAATCCTTTACTTGGCGCTGCACCACATAACCTAAGCTGACCATGTACCTTAACTTTATGCTCCGTCAGGTGACACTCCTAAGTTAATAGCCTTATTTAAGTTTATTTGTAATACTCTGTTACTTAATTTGTCCGTGCTTTTTTGGCATATTGTTAAGATTTCTTATGCCTAATATTACCTAATGTTGAAATAATGTACTGCGCGCTAGGAATGTTGCAATAATAGATCATTATTACTTGCAGTCCGAAAGTGCAGAGAAGCAGGGTGTTTACATGTCTTATTTTTTTTCAAATTTTTAGCATTATTTAATCACTTTCCATATCAACCACACACTTCGTAACTACCTTCTATCGGCGTCGGGAAATAGATGAAGTCTCATTGACAGCGTGAGTGCAGGTATTTTTTGCCACAATTACAGCATAGCGAGGCACTGTGGCATGGTCCATGTTTTGAAAGTTGGTGCCTTGGTGAACGGCTAACGGCGTTGGGTGGCCACCGCGGCTGTCTGCTCGCGCCGTGACCGCAGCGCCATCTTCAGGTAAAAAATCCTATAAGCTCTGTCCTCCCCTTCAGCCTTTGATCCCTCTTATCCTCTATGTACGTATCCTTGGGGTTGGCACGTGCCCACCCACGAGAAGCCGGTGCCCCCCCCAGGTGCCTGACCCACTGGCCACGGCTGCCGTGTGTGTGGGAACCGTATTCCACTAGGTATGACTGAGGGAGCAATGGCATGGAGTTCTATATGAATAATTTCTACTGATGACTTACCCTACCTCGGACCTCAAATACCATAAATATTTTTCCTCTGTTTGAAAGAAATAAACATGCCTCTGAGTCTGATTAAATGCATATCTTTCTATTGATCACTTTTAACACCAACGAAACATAATTATAATTACACCAGCTACCTGGACAAATATTTTTCATAGAATGCCCTTGGTTGGTAACGTGTCTCCCTCTTGTACTTGTCTAATAAGCGTTTCTTTCTCTGGACCGACATAACAACACAAGTAGTGACCTCATACACATCATTCGTGCCTTGTACGGCAGCGAACCACTGCCGCTGCTTTGTGGGATGAAGTTGAGAGAAACTCCAGCAGTTCATGCTTTGATACTCAGAGTGTAGAAATGTGTAGATCACCAAGGAAACGGAATGTCTCACAATGGAGGCTGGAGCTGGAACGCACAATCGCCGTTTTTTACTCTCCCGAGAGAGCTTGGAGCTCTAGTGACTGATCTTCGGTAATACGGGGAACTCACACAGCCACACCCACACCATCCACTTGCGCAAAAGGGAACAGAAACCGCTCACATTTGTCAGAGAAAAATCCCGGGAGCAAGTGGGAAATCGAACGCATTCCGACAGAATGGCCATACACGCTCGTAAAAACACTAGACAC
>JACEEZ010006257.1:105000-107500 GCA_016584305.1 Chionoecetes opilio | reverse complement strand
GAGGAGAAGAGGGGGGAAGGAGACAAAGAGAAAAGGAGGAGGAGAGGGGGAGAAGAGGATGAGAGGAGGAGGAGGAGGAGGAGAGGAGGAGGAGGAGGGAGGAGGGGAAGAGGAGAAGATAAGAAGGAGGAGGAGAGGGGAGGACGTTGGTAAAACGACGAGAGATTGCGTAAAAAAAAAAGTGTGAACGAAATGATGGTGTTTGCTGATGATTGTGATGAAACCTCTGGAAAAAAAAATGTTTCACTAATTTACAAATCAGTTGAAAACCATGTTGGAATAGAAAGTAAAGTAAATCAAACTCTAAACGAAAATTATTACCGATGCTTGAAATTAACATCGACTCGCTACCAGAATATCAAACTGTCATAGTCATACAATCAAATCTCTGATGGATGATACCGTACATTCGGCGTCAGGAGGCTTGACAAAACCTATGTATTATGGAAGTGGAGATTCAGTCGCTTAGGAGTATTTTTTTTCTGACCTAGAACCCAGACCCAGAGTCGTATACATTTATTTTGTCTTAACCCCTTGAGGCCATAACGTAATTTCCATTGGAATTTGCCACCATTAGACGCTTTTTTGTGAATAATTAAGTATATTTAATAATATGACCTGTTTAGTATAATTTTCGTCTACCTATTTGGTATCTAAAGTTTATTTCGTTAAATTTTTAATGGCTATCAACATACGAGTTTTTATAGCAAAGGAAAGATCTGGGCGTGAAGAGGTTAATATTGGTTTGCGTGGCCAAGAGTCGCTACCGTTGTCAGAAATTTGCCACTCCTGCCTTCATATGACTGTATTAACTTGGTGGTGTACTGCGCAATGCGATCCGCTAAATTACCCCAACCCTTCCCCTATCCCTCCTCTTATGACCTATGCTTACAACGACCTGGCTGACCCGACATGACCCTTTCACCACTAGTATACTACTACTTACGACGACTACTACTACTACTACTACTAACTACTTCTACACCAACAATTACTACTACCTACTATCTACTACTTTCTACAACAACCATTACTACTACTATACGACTACTACTACTACTACTACTACTACGACTACTACTACTACTATTACCACCGTATTTACAACTACACTAGTATAGCACTTGGAAGCCACCGTCAGTAAGCAGTTTAAAAAGCACTGTATTACCGACAACAATAAATATATCTTTGTTTTAACCTCTTCATATTTATCTTTATTGTTATTATTGTTATCATTATCATCATTAGCAATTACTTATGTTTTGATGGCTGATAAAAGATTGTATGGTCAACAACGATCGTATCAAGTTTTGCCTGATAATAATATAACACGTCAGACTCAGCAAGACGAGATAAAAAGTAGCGTTGACTCATACAAAATTATTTCTATTAAATATTACAAATAGATCTATTATCTAACTCTATTGATTATTGCCATTGTTACTCATATTACCATTATTGTTATCATTCATTATCATTATACCATTATCATTGTTAATCATTAGCTAATATAAGATAGCTAACCTGGATATAAGGCAGTACTTGTGACATTTAACAAGCAATAAAAGAAGGAGAGGCAGTAGTTGATAAGGAGAAGACGAGGAGGAGGAGGAGGAGGAGGATGGTGAGGAGGCAGGCGAGGGAGGGGAGAAGAGTCAAGAGAGGAAGGAGAAGGAGGAGTAGGATGAGGGAGGAGGAGGAGGATTAGGAGGAGTGGGAAGACGTAAGGAAACAAAGGCAGGGGTGAGGGCATGATGGAGGCTAGGGGGGGGGGGGAGAGGGTGGGCGGTGGGTGGAAGGGGGAGGGCCGTAGGAGGGGAGTCGGGGAATTTGAAGCATCGAGTCAGCAGGAAAACTTACACCCACCCTCCCCTTCCTTCCTCTTATGACCTATGCTTACAACTACCTTGCTGACCTCGACATGACCCTTTCACCACACTACTACAAAACACAATTACTACTACTACTACTACTACTAATTCTTAACAACACAATTATACTACGACTACTACTACTATTACTACTATTAACCACCGTATTTCTCAACATACACTATTATAGCACCACCGTCCATAGCAGTTTAAAAATCACTGTATTACCACAGACAAATACTATAAAAGCAAAAACGGTGCATGTTATAGTTTATAGTGGCGCAGGGTGGCCGGGAGGAAAGTTTGGTGTCCTCATCACTTCGCAGGCCAGTGTGGGAATATATATATGAAGAGAGAGAGAGAGAGAGAGAGAGGAGAGTAGCGAGAGGAGAGAGGAGAGAGAGAGAGAGAGAGAGAGAGAGAGAGAGAGAGAGAGAGAGAGAGAGAGAGAGAGAGAGAGAGAGAGAGAGAGAGAGAGAGAGAGAGAAGAGAGAGAGAGAGAGAGAGAGAGAGAGAGAGAGAGAGAGAGAGAGAGAGAATAGAAGAGAGAGAGAGAGAGAGAGAGGAGAGAGAGAGGAGAGAGAAGAGCAGAGGAGAGAGAGGAGAGAGAGAGAGAGAGAGAGAGAGAG
>JACEEZ010006257.1:92500-100000 GCA_016584305.1 Chionoecetes opilio | reverse complement strand
ATTTTGTTTTGTGGAATACGTCAATTTCGTAGTAGACATTTCACAGACCGGACACAACAAGAAGAGGTGTACGAGTAGGATACAGGTTTGAAGGGAGCGAGAGAGTAAGTGTTTTTATATTCTCAGCGGGTGTGAGGTGAGAAGATGAGGAGTGAATAGAGGAATTCATGAGGGTGGTTTATACATATTATTCACAAGGGACCGAAGGAGACTTTACTTATGGGCACTTGAACGCCGTGGTAGCAGTGTTATCACGCTCGGCTCACAACCGGAGTTCCGAGTTTGATCCCCGGCGGAGTGCAGAAAGATCGTTCTCTCAACCTTCATCCCCTGTCCCGCACCCACCCTCCTCTCTGCTCTCCTTACTCGTTTCCTTCCTTCTCTCTCTCATCTCTCCAATTTCTCGCTCTCTCTCCTCTCTCTCTCTCTCCTTTCTTTCTTTTTCATCTATTTCTTCTTCCACATCATCATCCTTCTCCCTCTTCATCCTCCCCGAGAGAGAGAAAAAACTTAGGAGTAGGGGGAGAGAGAGAGAGAGAGAAAGAGAGAGAGAGAGAGAGGAGAGATGAGAGAGGGAGAGAGAGAGAGAGAGAGAGAGAGAGAGAGAGAGAGAGAGAGAGAGAGAGAGATCGAGAAGCGAGAGAGGAGCACAACTGTCCCCCCGTGCTGCACCCATAAAGGATGCTGCATGTGCATAATCCGCGAAAAAAATCTTATCAGAAACTCCCAAAAATCTTAAAGTACTATATTTATCTCTTGTGTTTGAACGTCCTTCTGATCACGCGCTTCCTTTTGGACGTCAGTCACCGATCCCATGTGTGCATCATCTGCTCTTTCGTGATGGGGCGTTTTTGAAGCTCGGGGAATTGTGCCGATTTTGATTGGGCGATTAGTTTAAACGGCTGGCTTGGATGCCAAAAAGTGACGACATATTGTTGACATACTCGTTAATGGCTAATTTGATTGCATTAATCAGGATGATGAAATGGTCTGTGACGATTCTTTAAAAACTCTACCCAGGAATAAGGTTTTTGATTCAATCGGAAATTTATAATACTAGGGGAAATATATAAATCTTAGTGTGTCCACAGTTTCGTACACATCCTTCTACAAACAAATGTGTTGTGTGAAGGTTCACCTCCGCATATGGAATTCTCTTCCTATTGAGATAAAAAGTCTGATGGATGCATGCTGGAAATTTACTACATTGGAAGAAGAAAATAAAGACTTATTTATTTATTGTCAAAAATACTTTGTAAACTTGTGTTGAAACTGTGTGTATTTTGCTTAGCAATGTAGTTTTTTTTTTTATGTTTTTTTTAGTGTTATGTCATATTGTATATTGGTAGTTCATATTCTACTGCCTGTACTACTAAAGCCATTTAGTTACGATTTTGTCTGTTCTAAGAGCTTATGGTCGACAGACTATGCATCATTTACGTTATTGTTTTTATATCTTTAATTATCTTCGTGTGATTTTTGTAATGGCGAATAAATTTACTTACTTACTTACTTACTTACTATATTAGCGTAACTGGTTTATATATTATATGTATGTGTTAATCGATACTAATACAGTATGTCTGAGTGTCTGTGTGTCTTGTACTGGCGCCTAGCGGATGCTGAATACTGCCACCTTTTGATGACATTATGCTGACCCAAGCAGCCACGCCATCCCACATGATGACGTGGATAGCCTGATCTGGGAACCACGACGTAAACACCTTCACTTCAACGGCTCACCGGAACAACAGCTTCCGGGCAGCTTTCCTCATATGCGGCAGACGCAGTGGAGGAGGGAATTACGAGAGACGCGTTAAGGGCGCTCCTACTCACGACACCTTTCAGTGTCTGTTTGTACTCCACACCCAGGAGGTGTGTGAGTACCTTGTCACGACACTAACTGTTCACGGCTCTGTTTTTAGACATTAGTTTCATTGGCCGTTACTTAACGAATGCGTGACATTATTAATGTATAAACCTTCACAAGTGTACAATATATATATAATATATATCTTTTGCAGAATATTGTCTTACTCGAATCCTTTGGCACTAAAGAATACTTATAAATTACGTAAAGACCGTCGACCACGATTAGCCCCATACCACTTTATTGATGTGTACCTCTGGGCACGAAGTAAGTTAACCAGCCCGTCAAGAGGGCATCATCCGCAATCACCCTTACAGGTTAGTAACCAGTATCAACATGTGTGAACCCTTTACCCGTAAATAACCATACTAAAAGGGTAACAACTAGATATGACAAAAATAATTTTTTCATGTTTCGGTGGCGGCCATTTTGAATTTTGTCACGTTTAAAGCCGGCCCACACACACACCGGCGCGGCCTGTCCGGCCGACGAAAAGGGGCGTGGCTAGAGGCGGCCGGTGTGTGTGTGTGGGGGTGTTTTTCATCCGGCGGGGCCTGTCGCAGCGGCCGGCTTGAAATCAGTCGGCGCTTGAAAATTCCGTCCGGCGGGCCTGCCGCCTGCGTGTGTGTGGGTGCCTTCCGGCGCGGCCCCCCTCGCTCGGCCAGATAATGACTAATTGTACCATAATATTTGTATTTATGATAATATAGGTATTCATATATGACGTATTATATATAGTATGACGTATTATATAGGGTATATTATATATGGCTGCACATGCAGCCATCACCAACAAGTCATTTTCGGACAGCGGATTCATGTTGTCACCACGGTGGTCCGACGTGTACTGTATATTTTCATGAGGCGGCCGGTGTGTGTGTGGGTCTCGTCCGGCCAACGATGCCCCGCCACTTTTGTCGACCGGACAGGCCGCAGCCGGTGTGTGTGTGCCGGCTTAAGGGTTAACCGTTGAAAATACAGCCGGGCAAACCCCCTAGGTCGATTTAGAACATATAAATGCGTCTAAAAATGTTGTTTGCCAGCCGTAAACATTAAATGCCTCCATCACTTTTAATATGAACATTTTCACATATTCTGCCCAGTCTACTACCTTGGTCCGAGTAGCTACACTGCCCAAATACCGTCACTGCGCATGCGCGGCAGACGAGCTGTGCCTCACGCCGAATCTGAAAAGCTACCGTATCAGCGAAAAAGATAATATCAGCCATGGGAGAGAAGGTAATAGGTATACGAAGGATAGAAACTTTTGTGAGCGCATGGGACATATCACGTTTTACCTGTTGAGTGGCAAGCATGGTGTAGCTACAGCCATAGCAAAGGGTAGCTGGTGAGATCGCTACAGGAGTGTAGTTTTCTATGATTTACTGCATCCTGGCGGATGCTTGCCACTCAACAGGTAGAACGTGATACGTCCCATGCGCTCACAAAAGTTTCTATCCTTCGTATACCTATTACCTTCTTCTCCCATGGCTGATATTATCTTTTTCGCCGATAGGGTAGCTTCTCAGATTCGTCGTGAGGCACAGCTCGTCTGCCGCGCATGCGCAGTGACGCGTATTTGGGCAGTGTAGCTACTCGGACCAAGGTAGCTAGTGAGATCGCTACACCGGACTAGGCTGCCATTATATCCAATAATAACAGTTTTATTGGATAATCGTTTATTATCCAAAAACAGCTATGAAAATCGATCCTAATTTGTTTTCCTGTCACAATACGGGCGCTGATAACCGATTAACCCCTTGAGACCCAGAACGTAATTTCTATTGTAATTTTGCCCCCATTAGACGATTTTTAGTGAATATAAGCAATATTTTATAGAAATTACCTGTTTAGTATCCTTGTCCACTTAAATTAATAATTTGGTATTTTCAGTTACTTTTCGGAATTTTATGGCTCGACAACATAATTTTTTGTTATATCAAAGGAAAGATCTGGGCGTGAAGGGGTTAAGGGGACGTTTAGGCTAGTCTGTGCGATAACATTGGTTTTCATAAGTTTTGTCCCAGAAAAAAACTGTATGTTAGAGGAATGCCCCGACCAGCATATTTCCGAAGGTAAATTCTCATTTATCTATTAGTTTATTACCTTACCTATTAGGCTATTACCTATTATTACCTTAAGCAATTGGATGCATTTGGTATTTCTCTTCATATTATGACTATCATACTGTCACATAAATAACTAGGCTAAGGAAAAAACACTACTGATAAAAAATAAGGGAGCTTGGATTATAGGCTAGGTAGCATGTTTACATCACTACATGTAGCCTACAGTTATGTTTATCTTTAAGCATTCGTTTTTTGCAGTCATAGAAAGTAGGAATAACTAATATGGACAAGAGTGCAAATATGTTCACGTCTGGCTTGGATTCTTGTACTAATTTTCATTATTATAATCCTACTATAAATTATGACATTATGAACCACGACATTAGTAGGCATAGTAGGCCTACGTAGCTCACGTGATTATAGGAAGAAATCATAAGGGCCCCCGCCCTAGGGGCCCCGCCTAGCCCAGTTCCTAGGGCTCCGTGACATCTAAATCCGACACTTAAAAGGTCAGAAGCTAGGAGGAACCTGCAAACACAGCGAGAAGAACCTATATTTTCCTGTGTGAATTGGCACTTGGAGGTTCCCGTGGTGTAACGGGAAGCACAGCCGCCCGGCATGCGGAAGGTCCCGGGTTCGATCCCCGAGCGGTGCAACCTTTATTGGTGAGACCCTCTACTCTTAACATTTCCCAACTACCCCAGCAGAAGCTTGACCTCATTTCATCTGTGCATCGGGACCTGACCAAACTGTCTTCCTACACAGATACCTCAGAGGGAGGACCCAAAACCTTAATGAAAGCCTCCATTCCAAGGTTTGGAAGAAGGTCCTCAAAGACAAGTTTCATTGTACCGGACCATCTTAGTGTCACAAGCCACCATCCTGCAGCACAATTTTGCCACAGCCAGCCTCCTTCCTCTGTTCTCTGGGTTTTCCCAACTCGCCCCATCTCCTCGCTTCCTTTCGAAGGAAGGACTTGAAAACAAAGGAGAAGTCGTCACACCTCCAGCGAAGATGAGGAAGAAGAGAAAGTTGAAAAGAAGTCCCAAGAGGAGGAGAGTGACGCATACAAGGCTGGAATATAATGAAAATTAAGCAACTTGGCGAAAAAAGAAAGGTGTCGCTCCTATGGTTTCGGTACCTTTGAGTGCCTAATATCCCTTTAAAAAGGAATAGAATAGGTGCCAAAAGCTCTATAATGGTTGTATAGTCTAAATACATATTAGAGATGTCTGGAATATTAAGTAAATGTAATCAGTCATGACAAATATCTTTATTGCTCATAATTTTTCGATTAGTCGTAAATAGGAATAGTGAGGTAAGAGTAGTAGAAGAATAGTAAGGAGACATCTCTTGATGGGTACTCCGTGGTGCAGTGGTTAGCATGCTCGGCTCACACGACGAGAGATTTCGGGTTCGATCCCCGGGCGAGCAAGGAAGGATGGGCGTACTCCTTACACCCGGCCCCTGAACACCCAGCAGTTGAATGGGTACCGGTGTAGTCGGGGGTTGTGTCCCGCCTCCCGGGTGGTGGCGTCAGGCTGGCTCCTGCCGCGGCGGTGACCTAAAAGGGTACTGCAGCCCAAGATCCCTTGCCTTAACGCAAGTTGCATATTAGTATGTAAGAAACAGAAGTATTGTACGTAGGGGGGAATCGGGGATTCTCTCTCCAGGTGTACCGTTCGGTAAGAGTCAGAAGCCACCACCCTTCTTTTGCTTGTTTTATATTGTACCGTAGTTACTGACAATAATTAAAAATATACTCTATGTGTGCACCAATACACACAAAAATAATCCTCTCAAAATTATACAATGAAATACAGGTGCGTAGTTGAAATACAGTTGTGCCGGACTAAGGCTGCCATTATATCCAGTACCTACCCTTCTTAATTTGTTTATCTGTTTTTCTCTCTTGTTACCAATACAAATAGGACGGGCATAATAACCAATTAAAATGCACATCTTGTTTTCTATATGACCAAGGAGGTAATAAAACTCATGTACCTCTAATGCTCCTCACAATTTAAAGTTAATTATGCCCTTACAACCAACCCCCTTCGTAAATCAAACCTTTCGGAATGGCGAGGCTGCAAATTACGCCCTTAAATCCTCCTTGTCTTTCGTCTATTTTTTTAAAAATTTTTTTAAAAATAATTATCAGAAGCCAAAAATACGAAATCCGAATTATTATCAAAACCCCCCAAACTCGTATTTTCTTACTTTCTCTCTATTCATTGGTAAGTCTTCGTGTTTTGGTATTTTATTTATGCTTGTGATGGTTTTTACTATTTTTTTGTTTTCTTCCCTGTTTACTTTCTTTTTTTGTTTGTTTGGGTTTTTGCAATACTTAAAGTTTGGTGGCGTTTTTTCAGGTTTTGGGGGAATGATAAAAAAGTATTTTCTGAGCATGGATCATGAGCTTCCCCCGGAAGCACTGCCCCCCCCCCTTTTTCCCCTTTCCTCCTCCTCCTCCCCCTCTCTCTTCTCTCTTTCCTATCCCCCTCCCTCCCCCCCTCCTCCTATACCTCCTCCTCCTTTCCTCCTCATCCTATTCCCCCCTCCTCCTCCCCCCTTCCCCCATTGACCAAAAATAACGATAGTTTTTCATTAGTTTTTCTATTAAATACATTCCCAACTTTTTTTACAAAACCCCATGCGTTCTTTATTGGGGTAGGTTTTTTCTTTTATCCCCTTTACTAATTCCTTCCATATTTTGTTTCATAAAATTCTTTTCGTTAAAATTTTCAAGGCAGGCCCACAAGAGGGTCGGTATGGGACGGTTTGAAGGGAGGAGGGAGTATTTTTTACCCGGGGGAAAAGCGGGGTTAAAAAAATTCATGAGGGTGGTAAAGGTGTAAATCCAAACCGCCGGGAGGAAAAATGGGTTCCCGTGGTGAGGGGGTTGCCCCCCGGCTAAAGAGGTTCCGGGTTCGATCCCCCCGGGGGATGGAGAAAGAGGGCGTTCTCTAAAAAGACCCCCTTCCCCAAACATGAAAGGTAGGGGTGTTTATCGGGGTTGTGTCCCCCCTCCCTTGGGGGGTTGGCTCTGCCCCTGGGGTGGTGATTAAAATTAATATTACCCTTTTTTCATTAAATTTTAAAAATAAAATATAATGAGTATAAAAATTTAATTTTAATACCTTTCTAATATAATCAATAACCATTTTTTTTTTACTTTTTTATATTATTAAAAAATTTTATTTTATATATAAAAAAAAAAAAAAAAAAAAAAAAATTTTTAAAAAAAAAAAAAAAAAAAAAAAAAAAAAAAGAAAAAAAAAAAAAAAAAAAAAAAAATATAATATATATATATATAAAATATTATAATATTTTTAATTATATATATATAATATATAATATATATTTTTTAATTTTTATAAAATTTTTTTGACAAAATATTTTAAAAAAAAATTTAACTAAAAATGAAATTTAGTTAGTATTTAAAAGGGGGAAAAAAGGGGACTGATAAAAAGGTTGGTATTGAAAATACATTGTGCGGGGCTAGGCTGTTTTATATCCAGAAATAACGACTATGAAAATCGTTCCTAATTTGTTTTTCCT
>JACEEZ010006257.1:15000-82500 GCA_016584305.1 Chionoecetes opilio | reverse complement strand
AAAATTTTGGGTTTCCGGGGGGGGAAATTTGGGGGGGTTTTTTTTTTTCCCTTTTTAAAAAAAAAACCCTTTTTTTTTTTCCCAAAGGGACTTTTGGGGTTGGGTTTTTCCCCCCCAAAATTTTTTTTAAAAAAAAACCCCCCCCAAAAAAAAAAAAAAAATTTTGGGGGGGGAAAAAAAACCCCAAAAAAAAAAAAAAAAAATTTTGGGGGGGGGGGTTTTGAAAAAATTAAAAAATTTGGAAACTTTTTAAAGGGGTTAAAAAAAAACCCTTTTTTCCTTAACCCCCCCCCCCCCCCCCTTTTTTTCCCTTTTTTTTTTCCCCCCCCTTTTTTTGGGGGGGCCCCCCCCCCCCGGGGTTTTTTTAAAAAAATTTAAAAAAAAAAAAAAAAGGGAAAATTAAAGGGAAAAAAAAATTTTGGGGAAAAAAAAAAAAAAAAATTTGGAAAAAAAAAAAAAGGGGGGGGTTTTTTAAATTTTGGGAATTTTAAAACCAAAAACCTTTGGGGGGGGGCCCAAAAGGGGGGGTTTAAAAATTTTTTTTTAAAAAAAATTTTTTTTGGGAAAAAGGGGGTTTTTTGGGGGGAAAAATTTTAAAAAAAAAAAAACCCCCCGGGGGGGAAGAGGGGGAAAGGGTTTGGTTTTAAAAACAAAAAAAAAAAAAGGGGGGTTTGTTTTTTATAAAAAATAAAAAAAAATTTTTTAAATTTTAAAAATTTTTTTTTTTTTTTTAAAATTTTTAAAACTTTTTTTTTGGGGGGTTTTTTTGGGGAAAAACCCCCGGGGGCCCAAAGGGGGGCCCCTTTTGGGGGGGGGGGCCCCCCCCCCCCGGGGGTTTAAAAAGCAAAAAAAGGGGGGGGGGCCCCAAGGGGTTTAAAAAGCCTTTCCTTTTTAAAGGCCCAAAGTAAACCCCCCCCCTTTTCCCAAAATTTTTTAAAAAAGTTTAAACCCCCTTTTTTTTTTTTGGGGGGGAAAAAGGGGGGAAAAGGGAAAAAAAAAATTTTTAAAAAAAAAAA
Organism: Chionoecetes opilio; assembly: GCA_016584305.1. Lineage (NCBI taxonomy): Eukaryota > Metazoa > Arthropoda > Malacostraca > Decapoda > Majidae > Chionoecetes > Chionoecetes opilio. The sequence continues at coordinate 81,484 of JACEEZ010006257.1, read as the reverse complement.
AAAAACCCCCCCCCCCCCCCGGGGGGGGGGAAAAAACCCCCGGGGGGTAAAAACCCCTCCCCCCCCAAAAAAAAACCCCTTTAAAAAAATTGTTTTCATTGTAAACGATGTTCCTTCTTTGGCAGCTTTAAGGGAAAAATCTTTAGATTATTTTGTGTTCTTCTTGAGACATCCCACAAAAAGGAAAAGTCGTCCAAGTACGCGTAGGTTTCCAAAAAGTCCCTCTTCTTTGATAAGCGGGAAACCATGAGTCTTTGGAAAAAAGCTATCCGTTTGTTACACCAAAAGGGACACGAGTAAATTGGTATAATTTTAAACCCCAGCCTCAAAAAGGGAGTATATGGGGTTTTCTTGATCTTTAATAGCCACTTGATTTAACGCACTGCGGGATCCAAACGTACTGAAAACACATAAATTAGCGATTTGTTTTCCAGGTCATCAATACGAGGCAAGGGGTACCCGTCAAGAAGTGTTTAAAAATGTTAATAGTTTCCCAGTTTAACGTGCTAGGCGTTTCTTTCGAGATTCATTTTTTAAAAAACGGGCAAAAATGGCCGCCAAGGAGAGTTACTTAGTTAAAAACTCCTTCCCCTAAAAAGCTTGTTTACTTCCCTTTTTATGAAATTTACGTCATCAGAAGAGTAACGTCGTGATTTTGAAAGCGAGGATGACAGTCAGCCGTCATGTTTGCAAAAAAGTTCCCGGGGGGGTCATATTATTTCGCCGAGCCACAGATAACAAGTGGAGGCAGGTCCCCCACCGTACGTTTTAGCGTAACTTTCTATGTAGCATCTGGGAAAACTTGGCCCCAAAATTTCGTCAGCGCACAGTTTGTGGCAGTTAGTTAGGGGTACATTTTCATACGTCCGGGCCCCTTTTACTTTGATGTCAAAATCTACATAATCCCGAAAGTTGAGTGGGGAGTGAAGTAGAAACCCCTAGTCCCCAGGGACTTTGCGGATTGTTGAACCCGTAATGAGTTGACGCTTTTACTAGTCCGGGTGGAAAAAAACTTTTGAAAAATGGGGCCCCCGTCAACAAAGGGCCCTTTGGGTTTTTTTTTTTTTATTCCGTTTATTGAAAACTTCAAAGGGCAGCTTTGGGGTAATGCATCATGAGTGGCCCCCCAAGCTATAGTAGCCAGCCCTAACCCCTGTCGAAGTGGGAACTGAAGCATGACAATAGGGGATTGGGGACCAATTTTTTCCGTAGTGACCCCTTTTTTTTTGGGCAATTGTGAACTCGCTTCACGTGCCGGACACTTCGAACGTGGGTGCCCGAAAGGCCACAAAAGAAACACTTTGCGTTGGGGGGCAGCCATTTCCGAAGCAGGTTTTTGGTTTTGATAAACTGTTTTCTTCACAAAATGCATTTAACCCGCCGAAAAGATGGGCCCCCACCATTTGGGCTCTGAATTCCCCTTTTTAGGGGGAAAGAGAGGGTCGCCCCCTGGTCAAACATTGTTGTTAGATCAAGAGTTTTGTTCTCTAACAAAACCCCGGGTTTATTTCTGGAGATACAAGACCACTGATGAACGAGTCCCTGATGGACTCTTAAAACCTTTTCTGAGTTGCAGTTTACAGCCTTAAATTTAAAAGTTTTGGGGAACACTTTTAAAGGGCCCCTAAAGGGTTTTGTCGAGATTTTCGCCCAAATTTTCTGACGGCGAGGGAGCAAGGCGATGACGTGCGAAAACTTCATTCGGAGGTTTCAGTTTTGAGCCTTTAGTGGGCTTTTTGGCATGATATAGGTGTTTCACTCCCGATAATTTTAAACTCTAGGAGGGGACAAAGTTGGTGAGGAGCCCGAGCTTTTTCCCCAAAATTTTACCCCGGGACAACCTCCCAAAAAGTTTTCGAAAGTTCGTAGCCAGTGGGTTTCCCCCCCGCCCTGCCGTGCCGAGTGGGGTCGGGCCCTCAGGGGTTCTTTGGGTTTAGCAAAAAGCCCCATTCCGTGAAGTGCGACGCGAGGATTTAAACCTCAAGAGATTTTATTTTTGTGTTAAAATAAATTGATGTGGAAAAAACAAAACCCCCATCTTTACCTCTTTTTAGGGTTTTTTACAAAAAAAACTCCCTTTTGCATTCCTGTAAAAAATTTTTCAGTTCCGAGTGGAAAATTTAAAAACACAAGATAAAAAACTTTTACACAAGTAATAACATTTAAAAGTTTATTGGAGAATACCCCCCTGGCTTTGGGTTTCTTTCTTGTAGGAAATGATCCACCCCCTGGTAGCTCCTTTTCCCCCTTGGGCTACTTTCCCCCGGTGTTGCCCAAAACACGTAAAGACGAACTACCCCCAACCCATCAAAAAAGTTACCTTGTATATGACGGGAGGGCCAAAACACCCCCGTTTTCATCAAATATTTCAAACCCGTACCAATCGCTTTCAGTACCAAATGACATGTAAACCCCCCTCCTCCTTTCCTTCCACCACCAACCCCCTCCCTTTCCCCCCGGGGAGGAAACCATGTTTCGTAAAAACAATAGTGTGATGCCAGGGTTTTTTGAGTTTCGACAACCTTTTGGGTTTTAATAATATTAAATTGAGATAATTTTTCATTGACTAATAAAACCTCCTGTCACAAAAATTTAATTGGTAAAGAACTTAGGTTAATAGGGGGAAAAGCTGCCCCAGCCCCGCCCATAGTTCTAGGGGTTTTCTCCCTGAAAAAGTTTTACTATATGAGGGGAAATTTTTGGTTTGTCCGGGGGGGGGGATACTTAGTTTACACCGAGTGAGGCTGAAACTCTTTTTTTGAGACTTGGGGAAGTATTTCCATAAAAAGGGGGAATCAACCCGGGGTTGTTTCCCAAAAAACACAAGAAGCTATACTTTAAAAAATTTTATCCGGTTTATTTTACCATGAAATATTTTTTTCTCTTGTTTGAGAAACTTAGGTACAATTTTAAACTCTAAATTTGGCGCAAAGGAAAAACTTACAGAGGGATAACCTAAAATCACTGAATTATATTCTTGAAAAAAACCAAACTACGTATTTCACAAAAGGGGAACACCTTTGGAATACATGGGAAAAAATAGGGGGGGGGGGGGGGAAAGTAAAAAGTAATGATGTTGTTCGCGTTCACTAAAACATGTGGCGGGGTTTTTCTCCCGACTGAGGGCATCCGGCCCGGAAAAACCCTTTAGGGAAGTTTGGGGAGAGAACCCTTTTTAAAAACATTTTTAAGGACCGGCCAGGCCTCCTATGCGTTTAATGAAAACCCAACAACTGTCCTATATTTTTATAATATATAGGATATAGATTTTAAAATATTTTAACAAGGAGGGGGGGGGGGAAAAGGAGCGAGTTACTGGGTATCTTACCTTAGGGGAAAGGGGTTTAGAGACTGACTTCCTGTGGATACCCCAAAGGCGAGGTTGGGGAAGTGGGAAAAAAGGAATGGCGGATCCTTATTAAAAAGGGTTCCCCCCAAGGGAGGTTTTAAGACCGAAAGACTCTAATTAGTTTAAAGAAACTAGTATTGCATTTTGAAAAGGGGTGCCTTTTAATAAAGTTCTTTTTCTTTGATATAGAAGAAATTTTTAATTTCATTTATTATAAATTTGGGGAGAGGGTTCTCCTTTTTGTTTCAGCCTACGAAAAGGTTTTCCAGAGGGCGAGGTACGGAGTCGGAATAGAAAATTTTTCGAATTTCAATTTAGCCCAATAACTCGGGCTAAAACCCCCCCAAATTTTTAAAGGTGATCTGTCACTATTGTGTTATTTGAAGGAAATTAAGAATCTAGGAGTGTTCCTTGGGTCGGGCAGGAGGGGGAAGGGGAGGGGGTGAAAAGTTTTGAAAAAAACCAGTTATCGGGCGATCGGAAAAAATGTCCCCCCCCATTTGGACTCGTATCCTGAGGGGGTTTTTAAATGGGGGGGGGGGAGTTTGGGGGGGGGAGAAAAGGGGAAATGGGAGAAAGAAGAAAAAAGTAAATATTACGATAAAAGAAAAAATTGATTGACCTTTTAAATAAAAGAAAAAAACTGTTCCTCCCTAGTGGGGGCCCAGCTAAAACTTGCCCCAGACCCCAAAAATATGGTTTTTGAAACCTTTTTTTTTTTTAAAGGGAAAAATTAAAACCGGGAAGTAGATAGGAATTTCCCCTCCTGTCTTTCCCCAATTTCCGGGGGATTACCCCATGCCCATTTTCCCGGGGGGAAATTAAAATTTTTAAAAATCAAAATTTCTACTCACTGAAACCCCGTTTCCTTTCTAAAGCTTGTCAAAGGTGTGGTTTTGAAGGGACGAAATTTTTTGGGGGAATTTAATAGAGATTTCTATTTTTTGAAAAGGGGGATCTGAATGGGTTTAAAATTTCACGGGAAAATTCAATGAAAGGAAATACCCAATCAACCCCCGACCTGGGTTAAATAAAAGTGGGCCCTCAAAACCTGATCAGTAAACCCCCCCATTTCGTTGAGGGAATATCCCAGAGGCGCACGGCCCGGCTTTGGCCCATGGTAAATGACAAGAGCCCAAAAAAGTCCTGAAATATCGCCACACCGCAAGCTGGTTTACTGTAAGTGGGAAAAAGCAGGGGCTACTATCTCGAATTTAAAAAACTCCTCTCCCCCCGAACCAGGCTGGGGCCCGTGAAAATAGATACTCCCAATTCTAGAAATGAGAAAAACTCCTAGAAACCCAAAATTTTCATCAGTCCCACACACACCACCCCCTTGGGCTCGTAATTACATTTTAAACCCCCTTTGCTAAATTTTTCCCCTGGGAAAAACCCCACGCGGGTTGACATTAAATTTAAAATTTAAAAAACCCTTGAAGGGCTCACCGAACCAGGGTGAGCCCCCTTAAAAAAAAAATTCAATGAGAGACTGGTTTTCCCAATCAACCTCCTACCTGGGTATAAATACCCGAAACAGAGTTAAAAATTTTCCTTTCAAGTCCCTAAAAAAATTATCAATTTTTTTTTTATGTCAAAATAATTTTCCCTTTATTTTTTAAATTTAAAAACTATGGGTACCACAAATTTTTCCCTCTTGTTTTTGAGGGTGGCATCAAGGGGGCTTTTTGACGCCATGTAACTTTTTTGATGGCCTCAGTCTTCAAAACGTTTCAGGAAACCCCCTGTAGGTTTTTTTGGGGAAAATAAGAGTTTGACCATTCCTGAGCCCCCCGGGGTCGCTGATCCTCCGCCTCCGTAGGTTTGGGGCCCCCCGCTGTTGCTCTGCTGGTTGTTGTAGGACACGGCGGCGGCCCCGGGCAGGCAGTTCAGACGCCCCTTGATACCCTGGCACGGCAAGATGTTAAAAGGTTTTTTGGCGCCCGGGTTTTCAGCGCAAATCTGTGGGACGGGGAGGCCGGGGAGATCCAGGACTTCCCCCCCGACGAGGCTTTCCCTCCTCTCTTTTAAAAGGTGGTGGTTGCGGGAAGCGAGGCCCCGGGGGGGGGCGTGGCGGCCCAGGGCGCGGCGGCTACGAGCGGCGGCTGGTGGAAACGCCCCCCCCCCCCGGGATGCTGCCGGCTGAGGTTTGGCCCGCGGCGGGGGCTGGCTGTCGCCCGGGGACGGGTGTGACGGCTGTGGCGGCTCGCTTCTTACAGCTCACTGCCACATGGTTTATGGTTATGTGTGTAGGGTGTTTTGGTTTTTAGGGGGGGAAAAATCTAAAGAGCCTACCCAAAAGATCGATTTTGTAAAGAAAATTTTCCCAAAATTTTACTTTATCTTGCTATTTTCCGAAGGGTGGATTCCCGGAACTGTTATTTGAAGGGGGGTAATATCCCCCCCGGGGGGCCCCCCAGGTGATGCCAGGGTTTTTTTTGTTCTTGAAAACTTTGTATCTTTTTGACCCAATAAAAAAAAAAAATCCCACCCCCAAAAACCCAAAAAGAGTTGAAAAATTAAAACAAAATGACTTCACTATTTTTTAAACGAACACTTTTTCGAGCGGAGGGTTACTTTAAATTGGTATGAACTTAGGGTTTTAAAAGGGGGAAATGCTGCCACCGCCCAGGGGGAGGGAGTTCTATGGTTTTTCCCCGAACACGTTTTTTTATATGAGAATTATTGGTAGTCGGGGGGATACTTTAGCATTAAAACCCAGTTTAGGCTTTAAACTCTTTTGAGATTTTGGGGGAAATATTTCCATTTAAAAAGGGAAAAAATCAAATGGGGTTGTTGCAATAAACACAAGAAGCTTTTAAATTTAAACCCTCATCCCGGTTTTTTCCCATGAAAATTATTTCTCTTTTTTGAGAAACTTTGGTACATAAAAAAATTTTTAATTCGGCGCAGGAAAGCTCTACAGAGAAAAACCAACCACTGAATTATTTCTTAGAAATTTCCATTACTTACACAAGGGGAAAAACCCTAGGCATACATGGAAAATATTTGGGGGGGGGGGAATGTAAGAAAGGGAATGATGTTGTTGCGTTACTTAAAAAAAATGTGGCGGGGTTTTTTCTCCAGACGAGACATCGCCGGAAACCCTTTAGGGAAAGGGAGTGAGAGGGCTCTTTTAAAAACACTTATAAGGGCCCGGGCCCGGCCTCCTATGCGTTAATGAAACCTAAAAACGTAATATATATTAAAGGGGGATAGAAAAGTAAAATTTTAACAAGGAGGGGGGGGGGAAATAGGAGGAGTTTCTGATTTTCTTTCCCCTTTAGGGGGAAATGAGGGGAGAACTGATTCTCGTGGATAAACCCAAAGGGGGGTTTGGGGGAAGTGGGGGAAAAAAGGAAGTTGGACCTTTTTAAAGGGGGGGTTTTCCCCCGAAGGGAGTTAAAACCCCGAAGACTAATTTGTAATGAAAAAGTATGAAAAGGAAAAAGGCTGCCTTTAAAAAAGTTTTTTTACCCTTTATATAGAAGAATTTAATACATTTATTTTAATATTTTTGGGGGGAGGGTGTTCTCCCTTTTGTTTCAGCCCCACGAACGGTTTTCCAGAGTGACGACGGTAAACGGAGTGGAAAAAAGAAATTTTCCCCGGGCGACTTTCAATTTGGAATAAACCCGGGCAACCCCCCCATTTTTAAAGGTATCTGTCACTATTGTGGGCATTTTTAAGGACATTAAGAAACAGGGTTTTCCCCTTTATTTGTCAGGGGGTAAGGGGGGGGATTTAAAAGTTTTGAAACTACCAGTTATCGGGGCCCCATCGCGAAATAAATGTCCCCCGCATTTGGGCTCGTATCCTGATGTATGGGGGGGGGAAATGGGGGGGGGGGATAGAAGTGGGAGAAAGAAAGAAAGAAGATAAAAATTACGAGAAAAGAAAAAAATTTTTATTTACCTTAATATAATAAGAATAAAAATGGGGGTCCATATGCTGGGCCAAAAGGGTACAACTTGCCCCCAGACCAAACTATGGTTATTGGGAAAACCTTTTTTCTCTTAAATACATTAAAACCCCGGGGAATTTTATGATTTGGGGAAATTTTCCCTCCGTCTTTCCCGGGAAAATTTTCCCGGGGATTTCAAAGGGTCACGGGAAAGGTTTTGTTTCAATGAACATTTTAGATCGCCAGTTTTTATCCTAAAATTTTTTTTCCCGTGGTTTCTCGCGGGGTGTTTAAAAATAATTTGATGAAGGAAAATTTAATACCCTTAAAAAAATAAAAAAAATCTACAAAAAAAAAAAGTGCATGGGCCCAAAACCCCTTTTTACTAAATTTTAACAAAAAAAAGGGCGTTTCTGGCACAAGTTAAATAATCTTGCCCACGCGGGGCAGTGCTGAACCCCGCGACGCCACGACAGACACGAAGCCGGGGCCGCCACGGCAGGGACGGAAACGACGCCCCGCCAAAGGGACGGATGAGACCCCTACAGCCGGTCAGACGGTCCCCCAGTTTGTCGAGGAAGATGGGGGCCCTGGGGGGGCTGGAAGATGAGGGCGGGGGGGTAGACGGAGGGTTTTGTCCCCGCAGCCGCCCCCTGTGTACCCCTGCGAGGGGGGAGGGAGAGTGAAAAAAAGGAGAATTTTAAAAACGAAAAAACATGTAAAGTATTCTTGAAACAAAAATGTTTCCCTCTTTTAATCCTATATACATATTTCCCTTTGGGGTGGAAAGGATCCGAGGAGAAAAGAAAGAGGGCTTTTGGGTGAAACTTAACATACCAAACGCCAAAAAATACAGATACAAGTTATGGGCATTTGTTATGATATTTTATTTTTCTTTCCTGCATGGAAGACTTGTCAGAACATCGTGGAAAAGCAGAAATATGAGTTTGTTGACAGATTGTGGGTATGGAGAAGTGAAGGAAGGAGAGGAACGCTGAAAGATTAAAGGTGGAAAGATAGTATAAACAAAAGATTACGTCAAAACGCAATGGAAAGCCCAACAAAAAAAAACAAAAAAAATAACAGCGACTAAGATGAAGATGAGAAAAATTGAAGACGAATATAAAGATAAGAAAAGAAAGGGGAAGTACAGGGTAGAGAGACTCTGAGAGAGACGAAGTAGGGTAAAGGAGGCGAAGAAGGGAAAAGGGAGACAAGAAGAAAGAGAAAAAAGATAGCGATGGAGGGTAAAGGGAGACGAAGAAGAGGAATGGGAGACAGAAGAGGAAAAGAGAAAAAGATAATGATGGATAAATAGGAGATAGGAATAGATAAATAGCTGATGGAGGGTAAAGGGATCAGGGAGAGAGATGGTTAAATAGCCGATAGGACGTAAAGTAAAGGGAAGGAGTTGAGGGCTTCGAGGTCGCCATAATCACCTTGTTGCTTGAGCTTGCCGATGATGGCGTCCCGTTTGGCGCCGGTATTCCCGTCGAAGGCGATGTAGGTGCCCCTGTTACGCCCCCGCAGACTGTTGATGTGTTGAGGGAACCGCTGCTCCAGTGTTGCCAGACCCTGGTGCAAGTTTACAAGTATATTAATTAAAGAAAAGGGAGAGGGGGGGGGGGGATTACATAGAAGGAGAAGGGGGTTGTAGAGGAATAAAAAGAATCCAGAAATACACAGGTCCAAGAAATGTCATTGATGGTGATGATAATGTTTATAATAATGGCAGCACTGTGGATAAATATTGCAAACTATCAACCTAATTTGTTCACGATGAGGATACCTGTTATAGTTCCATGTTTATATAAAAACAACAACTGCCAACGGTACAGTGGCCACCTCAGCTGCCGCCACTGTTTGAAATTGTCGTGCGGCGCCCCGTAGAGTATATTTAAAGTTTTAATTTCACAAGATAACATAAGAAAATAAGAAGCTACAAGAGGCCGTGAGACCTACACGTGGTAGTTCCTGTAAATTAGTCTTTAGGTAAGTCTAAGGTAATTAGTCTAAGGTAACACACCAGATAAGGCAAACTACAATGTTAATGACTTTAGGAATCATTTATCAATGAGTCAAGTGATATGTCAGTAAAGGCATTATTTTGTTAGCATAATAGGTGTGTGTGCAGTACAGTGCTACATAAGAGTGACAGTGAGTTTGTGAGTGTTTATATATCTAATAGTTCTTATTCATCACAAATAACGTAACGAATAGATATGCTTCATCATAGACCACTGTATACATGGACTGCGCACGAGACATGTTTTGAATTGCGGGGCTGCATAGGGCCTGATGGGCGCCCGACAAAGAGATATAGTGGTCTATGGACTATCATATAGACTGGTTTATCAGTATATATGATTACTGTAATCTTCGTAAATGTTTGTTATAATATTACAAATAAAAACAGTAAAAACTACTAACTAAAAACGAACTTATATCACAATTGATTAATTGCAGTCAACTTCATGGAGGGGGGTTCGGGCCTAATCCCCCTTGGTTGCCGTGGGCCCTTTGGCGCCGGTATTCCCGTAAGGGAATCCCTTTTTTTTTTTTTTAAAAACCCCTATTTTTAACCCGGTCAATTTAAATATTAAAAAAAAAGGGGGGGGGGGGTTACAAAAAGGGAAAAAGGGGGGGTGAAGGGGAATAAAAAAACCCAAAATCCACCCCAAAAAATGCATTAGGTAGAAAATTTTTAAATAAAAATTTTGTGGTAAATTTTGAACTATCCCTAATTTTTAATGAGGAAGTTAAGCCTTTTAAAAAAAAAAAATCCCAAAGGTTTACGGGGCATACCCCCATGAATTTTTCCCCCCCGAGGAAAAATTTTAATTTCCAAAAAAAATAAGTGGGGGGAAAAAAAGGGGGGTTTAAACCTTTAAAGGGGAAAAAAAAAAGGGGCCCTTTTTAAAAAAAATTTTTGGAATCAAGTATACTAAAAAAGGGCAAATTTTGGTGGGACAGGAAAAAAAAAAAAAAAAAAAAAAAAAAAAAAAAAAAAAAAAAAAAAACTTTAAGGGGGGGGTTTTTTTTTAAAACAAATTTTTTTCTTACTAAAATGGAAAAATGTTTCCCAAAAGCCCTTTTAACCGGAGCCCGGACAATTTTTAATTTTATATATAAAAAAAAAAAAAATTTTTTTAAAATATAGACGGGTTTTATCGTAAAATTAAATTTTTTTCTTTTTTGTTCTTAATATTATCAAAAAAAAAAGAAAAACCGTAAAGAAATCCCATACGAGACAGAAGAAATATGCAGAATTTATTCACTTAACTTTCCCTTTAACTTTGGAGTCAATTTTTAAAAGGGTATCAATAGAACGCAATTTTTTTAGCTTTCCTTTGTTTAAAATTTGTTATCTGAAATAATTAAAATCATGCATAAAAATTACTTAACAAATTTTAAAAAAATCATCAATGGGGAAATTTTCCCGATTTGATGTTATTTATTTACTTATATTTTTGTTTTCTAAAAATAAATTATTCCATGTAAAATTAGCGTTGACAAAAATAATACCCATCAATGGGGAAAATTACCCGATTGAGATTTTTTTATTTATTCACGCTAATTTATGAGGGTTTCTAAAAATTTATCAGAAAACGAAATATAGCAGGGAAAAAGAATAAAATTGCGCTTCTATTGATACCCTTCATGTAACATTTTGACTCGCAAAGTTTTAAATGGCGAAGATTTGAAGTGAATTTAAGTTCATGCATATTTCTTCATAGTCTCGAAAGGGCATTTTTTTACCTGTTTTACTGTTTTTTTTTGATAATATTATTGAAAAAAACATTTACGAAGTACAGTATATAAATATATACTGATAACCAGTCTATATGATCTAATATATATAATTTTTTAATATTATAATATATATATATTATAATATATATATAATATATATAATATATTATATATATATTATATAAAATCCGGGGGGGCCCTCCGATTAAGGCCCTTGTGCGACGGCCGATATTCCGGCGCAGTCCGGGTATACAGTGGTCTATGGCTTTGTAATATTGGTAACGGGTTTCGCGAATGACTCTGTGATGTTTTATGATTTTCAAGCTTTTTGAGGGGAAAAGTTGATTACGTGTAAACTGAGCACGAGAGGAAGTACCTACCGAGATACCTTTTGGTCGCCCTGCAATAATTTTGCAGGCGCCAAATATTATGAATTATGCATCACTACTGATTTGTATGTGCCATGAAGATGATACCGTATTTATATCATGACTGTATAATCTACCCTGTTTCAGCGTTGTTTTATGCTTGCATCTGAAATATTGGGTTTTAAAATTTCCCCTACTCGGTTTTTTTTTCGCGCGACGACGCGCGGGAGGACATGAGTAAATAACACTATTTGGGGGCCCCTTATTTTTTGGTCGCCGCTCTTGATTTTTTTTGTAATTTTTCATTTATACCCTAATATACCAATAACCAAAATGACACAACTCTCCAATACCCCTTCTAATTTTCCCTTTAATCAGGGATTAAAAATTAATATTACTCTAAAACGTCTTTACCTCAAAAAAACGTTGTCCTCATTTTATTTATCTCTAAATCATTTTTTTTTCTCACATTTCTTACTCACGAATCTTCACCTCTCTTTCATTCCTTTCTTGTCCTAAAAAAATTTCTATTTTTTTTTTATTTCTTATCGGCCCAAGGAATTAAAAGAAATAAATATTGAGTTTAAAATTATAAGAGAAATTTTTAATCCAAACTTCAAAATTTTAATTTTTGTCTGATCAAATCGGATCTCACCGCGGGCAACGACCGCAGCGCCACAAGCGCCACCTAAGGCCTGGGGGGCGATCCAAGTGCACTGGTATCATCCCATACCGTGCACCTTTTCTGTTTGAGGTCCAGTCAGTTGAATTTTGCCCTAACACCACGCAAAATTTTAAAAGTTGCTGCCCAAAAAATCCCCAAAACTATTTATATCTAATGTAAACTTTGGTATTTATGACTTCTTGAGTGATCAGTGTTATTAGCGAACGTGTAATAGTTATTTTGAAAATACAAAACAGAAAGGGTGCCCTCCGGGCACCTTTCTCCAGCTCCTGCGGAGGGCTGTGGCCTGGGGCCCCAAATGGGGGGGGCCGCGGCCCCCCGCTTTGGGGCCGCAGGCCCACAGTTTTGTTTAATAGTAATCCTCATAAAAAGTTCATTTTCCCTTTTATGAATTTTAGAGAAAAAGTTTCCCGCGAGACTATACGCCAAGCCGTTTTTAGTTTTTTTTTTGCTGGCACGCCCCCGGGCGGGCCCCCCCATTGAAACATAGCCTTTTTCCCCCTGGGGCTGAGGATTCCAAATTGTGCGGGATGTGGGGTTTTTTGGCCATCCGTACCCCCGCACAGCCGTTTTTTAGGTTTTTTTTTGCTGGGCCCCGCCCCCCAGGGGCGGCCCCCCCCCATCAAAACATAGCCATTTTCTCCAAGGGGCATGAAAATTCTAATATTGCAGCTGTGGGGGTTTTGGGCCATCTGTAGCCCGGCCCCCAGCCGTTTTTTGGTTTTTCCCCGGGGGGGTTGGCCGCCCACCGGGTCCGGCCACGCCCCCAAACTAGCCTATGTTTCTCCGCTGGGCCCCGAGGATTCCAAATATTGCGGCATGTGGGGTTTTGACCACTGTACCCGGCACGCCTTTTTTTGGTTTTTTGCTGGCCAAGCCCACCAGGGGGCGGCCCCACCCATCAAACATGCCTATGTCTCCGCTGGTCATGGGATTTCAAATATGTGCGACATTGGGGGGTTTTCCACTGTAGCCGAGTCTATAACGAACAGCCCACAGAAGACAGACAAATTTGAGATTTATATATATAGATAATCACCATTACTGCATTATCGTTACAAGTTCTGGTTAAAAAGAGGAAGGAGAAGCTTTTTTAAACAAAAAGGAACTTTCCTCCTCCCACCTCAAATGTTTATTATTCTTATCTCCAAAATATTGATTTGCGACGGAAAACGCAGAGAGAAAAAGTCTCTTTAAATTCAACAGGGGGGTGTTAGGCCTGACTTGGGGCTGTACCCCGAATTTTTATGAACCCGGTCTCAAATACCTTTTTTTTTGTTTTTAAAATTTTTATTATATATTTTTTCTCACAAAAAAAAAAGATAAGCTCTGACGGGGGCCAAAAAATTAAATCATTGTAAAAAAAAAAGTATTTGGTTAAATGTTACTTAGCGTAGCTGATGACATCCTTTTTTTTACGGGGAAAGAAGGGGGGAGAGAAAAGAGGGGATGAGGAGTGCTGACAAAGGGGACACCAAAAGACCTTTTGGGAGGGGAAGAAGAAATATCAATGGCAAGACACCGTTAACAAAGTGCTTTTTTTCCAAAGGGTTTTTGGGTCCTTGGCCAGTTTCCTTTGTGATTTAAAAAATATAAAAAGTATTTATAAGACCGAGGTTGGTCAATTTCGTACTGAACAAAGAATTGGATATACAATCTATATGACTGCTTCATCACGCCAAAGCTCTCTTTTCTTAGGATTTTTAACTCCTACTGTGAAAATAAATTAACGAAGTTGAACTCCCAACTCAGTCTTGTCTTCTTTTTGATTTTAATTTCATTTTTCGAAGTATCCTTAGCAAATTACCAGAGCCGTTTGGTAGAGCACAGTGTCTCACATCTTATTTTCTTATACTCATAAATAATTGAAATTATCCCTGTAAAAATTTTAAGATCTCAGGCTGGGCTAAGCCCCCAATGTTTCAGATCCTATAATACGTCCTGGAATTCAATAGATAAACAAAACTCATTTCCCCATTGTGTAGGGATTCTGGGCTAGTGTAAAATAATACGGAATATTTTAGGGTAGATCCCCGTACTAAGGTCTTTATATTAATAACTTACGTGCGTGGATAGTGTTGGATGTGGTGGGAGGAATGCCTTGGACACACGTTTTCGCAAATTAACGAACGCCTTGAAGAGATATATCTTTCTTTAGTATTTGAGAGCACAGCTGTGCTATCGTTGTGCTTATCGACAGCGCAACATTTTTCAGTGAGAGAGTGTGGAATGTTGATAAAGATAAGGAAATACAGTACCATATACCTACCGAGTAGGCCGTAGTGCAGCCCAGCAAAACTGAATTGCCACTACCTACTACTACTACTGCTCACTACTTCGATTTTCTACTTGCAACACACTGCTACTTCATTATTTTATTTCTACTACTACTACTATCTCTACATCTATTACCAATTACTACTACTACTACTACTTACTACGCTAACTACTACTACCTCTAGCCTTCTATACCAGACTGCGGTACACTGTAGTTTAATACAATAGTTGCTTGCTCCCTATTTAGCAATACTTTTCTGACCTTATAGGGCGCGCATCTCCCCAGCCTCCCCCCCCCCCCGCTAGTTCACTAACCTAACCTGGACATTGGTTTCGTAAGTCGTAATTTAACCTAACTGAGGGGCCAGGCCCCCCAGATCACTAGTAGTTATGTTTTCATTTCCGACGCCTGTTGTAGGGTAGAATACTGCAATGGTCAGATCTACAAGTTTGAGGCCGGTTAACTACGTGGCCTTGTAATGCATTAAACTGCACGACTCATATACGGCTACTACTGCTACAACAACATTACAATAACAATGGGACTTTTCCTTGGGGACGTCTTGACAGTGAGAACTCGAGTCGCCGAGTTTCTGAATACCTCCCCGGGGGCAATGTTTTCGGGCGCCATCTTTAACCGCTTGTGGCGTGGATTACACCTGGTATGGTGAGCACAAGGTCCCGAGTTCAGTCCCGTAGGAACTGTTTCTTTCCATCGTTTATTCCATGCAACGAAAAAAAAAACTAAACCACCAACTGTTTTTCTACTTCAACATACTACTACTACTACCTAATTCCTACTACTACTACTACTACTAAGTTCTAACTATACTGACTACTACTATTACTACTCTTACTCTACTACAACTACGCCGCGACCCACCTTTGTAGAGCACGTCGCCCGCTCGTTCACGTTTGTCCAAGAGTCCTAGTCTCTGTGATCACGTTGACACCTCCTCCTTGAGCATCAGCACCTTGGAGGGGTCCGCCCATCCACGTGTTGTCAGATGCGGTACCCCTGCGGAGGCGCTGCGGAAGGGAGAGGATGGTAATAGGGTCAAATTCTAGGGATCCTTTCCGCCCTTATTAGTGGGCTTTTTCCTCCATACTTCACAGATCCCTTCAGATACCTCTAAAACGTAATTATAAAGGTGGGGGAGAGTAGAAAGAAAAAAATACTAATCTAAACTCAATATAAAACCTAACTTAACCTCACCTGATAAATACTAGTTTTCTTTCGCGCCCTATGGGTCTCGTTTTAGGAGCGTTATTGGTAAAGGTTAGTTTAGGTTATTTATTGAGGTAGGTTAGTCATTTTTTTTAGGGCATTTTTTTTTTTATCTCTCCCCACTTTATAATTACGTTTTAGAAGTATCTGAAGGGATCTGTGAAGGTAGGAGGAAAAAAACCCACTATAAGGGCGGGAAAGGACCCTAGAATTTACACCCACTGCATCTCCTCCCCTTCCCGCAGGCCTCCGCAGGGGTAGCCGGCATCTGCAAACACGTGATGGCCGACCCTCCAAGGTGCTGATGCTCAGAGGGCTCAGCGTGATCAGCAACATAGACAGGCACTTGGGACAACGTGAACGAGACGGCGACGGTGGCTCTACACAAGGTGTGTCGCGGGCTGAGTTGAGTAGTAGTAAGAGTAGTAATAGTAGTAGTTATTATAGTAGACTTAGTAGTAGTAGTAGTAGTAGTAATAGTATACTTAGTAGTATGTTGAAGTAGAAAAACAGTTGTGTATTTTTTTTCTTTCGTTCATGGAATAAACGATGGAAGAAACAGTTCTACGGGACTTGACTCGGGACCTTGTGCTCACCCTACCAGGTTGAAAAAAAAAAAAAAAAAAAAAAAAAAAAAAAAAAACACCACAAAAAAAAAAATAAAAAAAAAAAAAAAAAAAAAAAAAACAACAAGAAAAACAAAAAAAAAAAAAAATCAAAAAAAAAAAAAACAAAAAAAAAAAAAAAAAAAAAAAAAAAAAAAAAAAAAAAAAAAAAAAAAAAAAAAAAAAAAAAAAAAAAAAAAAAAAAAAAAAAAAAAAAAAAAAAAGAATCCACCGGCCACAGCGTTTAAAGAGGCCGCAACATTGCCCCCGTGGTGGATTCGAACTCGCGACCTCGAGTTCATCACTGTCCAGACGCTCCCTCAAGTCCCAGTTTGTTATTGTAAATTGTTGTTTGTAGTCAGTAGTAGCCGTATATGAGTTCTGTAGTTTAATGCATTACAAGCCGTAGTTATCAACGCGTCGCTCAACTTGTTTAGATCTGACCATTTGCCAGTTTTCTAACCCCTACCACAGCCGTCGGAAATGAAAAACAACTAATAGTGGGACTGGGGGTCCTGTGCCGCCCTCAGTTAGGTTAAATTACGAAACTTACGAACCAATGTCCAGGTTAGGTTGTGGAACTATCGGGGGGGGGGAGGCTGGGGGAGATGCGCGCCCCTATAAGTCAGACAAGTATTGCTAATGGAGCAACTATTGTATTAAACTACCGTTTTTTACCGCAGTAGGTAGAACAGGCAGTGTATAGTAGTAGCAGTAGTAGTAGTAGTAGTAGTAGTAATGTAATGATGTAAGAGAAGTAGTAGTAGTAGAAATATATAATTTGCTAGTAGCAGTGTGTTGAAGTAAAAACGAAGTAGTATCAGTCGTATAGTGGTAGTGGGCCAATTTCCGTTTGCTGGGCCTGCACTACGTCTTACCTTCGGTTAGTATTGGTACTGTATTTCCTTATCTTTTCAACATCCAAACTCTCGTCACTGAAAATGTTGCCGCTGTCGATAAGCACAACGATAGCACAGCTTGCTCCTCAAAATACCTAAGAAAGATATAATCTCTTCAAGGCGTTCGTTAATTTGGTCGAAACGTGTGTCCAAGCATTCCTCCCACCCACATCCAACACTATCACCACGCAAGTTATTATATAAGACCTTAGTACGAGGGATCTAATAAATATCCTCCGTATTATTTTACACTAGGCCCAGAATTCCTACACAATTGGGAACATGAGTTTTGGTTTTATCTTATTGAATTCAGGGGCGTATTTAGATTCTTGAAACAGTGGGGCCTTAGCCCAGCCTAGAGATCTTAAAATTTTTACGATCATTTTCAATTTATTTATGAGTATAATGAAAATATAGATTGTGAGACACTGTTCTCTACCAAACGGCTCCGGTAATTTGCTAAGGGATAACTTTCGAACGTGAAATTAAAATCAAATTGAGACATCTGAGTTGGGGTTAACTTCGTTTATTATTTTATTTCAATGAGTAGGAGAAAATCCCTAAGAAAAGAGAGCTTTGGACGTGATGAGCAGTCTATAGAGTGTAATATTCCCACTGCTTTGGTTCAGTACTGAAATCTGGACCACCTCGTCTATAAATAACTTTTTTATATTTTGTTTTACATCACAAAGGACGGGCCAAGGAAACACAAAGGCACTTGGAAAAAATGCACTTCTGTTAACTGTGTGTCTTGTCCATCTGATATTCTCTTCTTCCCTTCCAAAAGGGTCTTGGTGTCTCCTCTGTCATGCACTCCTCATCTCCTCTGTTCTCTCCACCTCTCATGTCCTGCTCAGAAAAGGATGTCTCAGCATCGCTAAGTAACATTTAACCAAATATCTTGTTTTTACATGATTTTTACTTTATTTTGGCCCCAGTCAGAGCGTATCTTATTTTTGTGGAAAAATAATTAATACTAAATTTAAAAAAAACTAAAAAAAAGGTATTGAGATCCGGGGCTATCATAAACATTCGGGGCTACAGCCCCCAATGTCCGTCCTAACTACGCCCTGTTGATTCTAAGAGACTTTTTTCTTCCTCTGCGTCTTTTCCGTCGCAAATCAATAGTTTTCGGAGATATTAGAATATAGAACTTTGAGGTGGGAGGAGAAATACGTCTCCTTTGTTTCAAAATGCCTTCTCCTTCCTCTTCTTGAACCGCAAACTTGTAATCGGCTAATGCAGTCATGGTGATTATCTATCTATTAATCTCAAAATTTGTTCTGTCTGTCTGTGTGCTGTTCGTTATAGACTCGCTACAGATGGCCAAAACCTCAAGTCGCAGCATATTTGAAATCCTCATGACCAGCGGAGAACATAGGCTATGGTTTCGATGGGTGTGGCCGACCCGGGTGGGCTTGCCAGCAAAAACAACCTAAAAATGGCTGTGGGCTCGGCTACAAGATGTCCAAACCTGCACATGCCGCCATATTTTGATCTCATGCCCAGCGAGAACTAGGCGATGTCGATGGCGTGGCCGACCCTGGGGGCGTGGCCAGCGAAAACCCAAACAACGGCTTGTGGCTCGGCTACAGATGGCCTAAACTCCACATGCGCACATATTTAGAAATCTTCTGACCCAGGGAGAACATAGGCTATGTTTTGATGGCGCGTGGCCGACCCTGGTGGGCGTGGCCAGCAAACAACCTAAAAACGCTGTGGCTCGCTACGGATGGCCAGAAACCCCCCATGCGCACATATTTGTAATCCTCATGGCGCCAGCGAGAACAATGCTATGTTTCAATGGGCGTGGCCGACCCTGGGTGTGCGTGCAGCAAAACAAACTAAAAACGGCTGTGGCTGCTATAGTCGCTGCTGAACGTTTCCTCTAAATTCATCTAGAGAGAATGAACTTTTATGAGATACTATTATTAACAAACTGGGCCTGCGGCCCAAATGCGGGGGCCGCGGCCCCGCATTGGCCGCAGGCCCCACACCCTCGCAGGAGCTAGAGAAAGGGCCCGTAGGCAACCTTTCTCTAGTATTGTCGACTAAATAACATAGTACACGTCTGCTACATAACATGATCACTCCAAGAACGTCCATAAATACCAAAGTTTACCATTAGATATCAATAGTTGGTGTAATTTTGGTCAGCACTACAGATTTAGCGTGGTGTTACGCGGCCACTTCAACTGACGTGTGAACTCTAACACAGAATCAGAGTGCACTGGTTATCGTGGTATGATACCATTGCACTCTGGTATCGCCACCAATGCCTTAGGTGCGCTTGTGGCGCTTGCGGTCGTTGCCAGCGCGTGAGATTACCGATTTTGATCAGACAGCAAAACCGCCACACAGCACCGGGCCCCCCCCCGCCCCTTAACATTTTGAGAGTTTGGATAACTATTACTCTTATAATTTTACTCACTACTTTATTTCTTTTATTCTTGTCCGATAAGAATACTAACAAAAAAAATAGACAATTTATGTAGCTTGACAGAAACCGAAATGAAAGAGTAGGCGTATATCCGTGAGTTGCTAATAATGTGAGAAAAATGCATTTTACCGTAGATAACACTAAGTCGCAGGACAACGTTTTTTTTCGATGTACGACGTCCCTTATGACGTTAATACTTTACATTTCTCATCCATGATTTCAGGAAGTTGAAGGGGCTTATCTGGAGAGTCTGTGTCATTTTTTGTCCTTCATCTGTGTCATATTATGGCTATAAATGAACAATTACAAAAATATCACCAGAGGGGCGGCGACACAATAAGGTCGCTCAACTAGTGTTTATTTACTCCAGTGTCCCCGCCCGCCCGTCGCGTCCGCGCGAAAAAAAAACCGAGTAGGAGTTTGAAACGTATATACTTGCAGATGCAAAGCATAAACAACAGCTGAAACAGGGTAATTATACAGTCTGATATACTACTGTGTATCAATCTTCAGTGGCACATACAAATCAGTATGATGCTATAATTCAATATATTTGGCGCCTGGCACTTATTGCAGCTTGGCGACCAAAGTGTTATCTACGGTAGGTACTTCTCTCTGCTCACAAGTTTACACGTTATCAACTTCACCATCAATGCTTGAAAATCATAAAAGCATCACAGAGTCATTCGCGAAACGCATTACCAAATAAATACATGAAGCCATATACCACTGTATACCTGGACTGCGCACGGAATATCGGCTATTCGCACAAGGCCTTCATCGTAGGGCCCCTCGGATTCATATATATATAATATATATATATATATATATATATATATATTATATATAGTATATATATATTATATATATATATATTATATAATATATATATATATAGATCATATAGAACTGTTTATCAGTATATATGATATACTGTTATCTTCGTAAAATGGTTTGTTCAATAATATTTATCAAATAAAAACATTAAATCACGGTAAAGAAATGCCGTTACGAGACTATGAAGAAATATGCTGACTTAATATTCACTTCACTCTCGCCATTTAAAACTTTGCGAGTCACTGTTTATCATGAAGGGTATCAATAGAAGCGCAATTTTATTGGCTTTCACATTGCTTATACTTTCGTTATCTGATAATTGATTATAACCATGCATAAATTAGCGTGAACTAATAAATAAAATCATCATCGGGTAATTTTTCCCCGATTGATGAGGTTATTTATTTAGTCAACGCTAATTTATACATGGTAATAATTCATTTATCAGAAAACGAAATATATATTAAATAAATAACATCATCACATCGGAAATACCCGATTGATATGATTTTATTATTTAGTAGCGCTAATTTTGCATGATTCAATCATTTATCAGCTAACGAAATATAGCAATGAAAGCTAATAAAATTGCGCTTCTATGATACCCTTACATGATAAAAGTTGCCTCGCAAGAGTTTAAATGGCGAAAGAGTTAAGTGAATATCAAGTTCATGCATATTTCTTCCATAGTCTCGTAATGCATTTCTTAGCGTGTTTTACTGTTTTTTTTATTTGATAATATTATAGAACAAACATTTACGCAGATTACAGTAGATCATATATACTGATACACCAGTCTCTATGATAGTCCATAGACCACTATATCTCTGTGTCGGCGCCTATTCAGGCCCCTATGCAGCCCCGCAATTCAAAACATTGTCTCGTGGCAGTCCATGTTACCAGTGGTCTATGGGAAGCGATATCTATTCGTTACGTATGTGATGAATAAGACTATTAGATATATACACACTCACAAACTCACTGTCCTCTTATGTAGGCACTGTACTGCACACAACACCTATTATGCTAACAAATAATGCATTACTGACATATCCTTGACTCATTGATAAATATTCCTAAAGTCATTACATTGTAGTTTGCCTTATCTGTGTGTTACCTTAGACTAATTGCTTGAGACTTACCTAAAGAACTAATTTTACAGGAACTACCACGTGTAGGTCTCACGCCTCTGTAGCTTCTTATTTTCCTTATGTTATCTTGTGAAATTAAAAACTTTAATATACTCTACGGGGCGCCGCACGACAATTTCAAATAGTGGCGGCAGCTGAGGTGGCCACTGTACGTTGGCAGTTGTTGTTTTTATATAAACATGGAACTATAACATTCCTCATCGTGCACAAATTAGGTTGATAGTTTGCAATATTTATCCACATTGCTGCCATTATTATAAACATTATCATTCACCATGCAATGACATTTCTTGGACCTGTGTATTCTGGATTCTTTGTGGTCCTCTACAACCCTCCAATCCTTCTCCTTCTATGTAATCCCCCACCGCCACTCCCTTTCTTTAATTATATACTTGTAAACTTTGCACCAGGGTCTGGCAACCTGGAGCAGCGGTCCTCACACATCAACAGTCTGCGGGGCGTAACAGGGCCCTACATCGCCTTCGACGAATACCGGCGCCAAACGGGACCCATCATCGGCAGCTCAAGCAACAAGGGATTATGGCGACCTTCGAGGCCACGCACTCACGTGCCTTACTTTACGTCCTTATCGCTATTTAACCATCCTCTCCCGGATCCCTTTCCCTCCATCAGCTATTTATCTATTCCTATCTCCGATTTTCCCATCATTACTTTTTCCCTTTTCCTCTTCTGTCTCCCTTCTCTTCTTCGTCTCCCTTTACCCTCCATCGCTATCTTTTCTCTTCGTCTTGTCTCCCTTTTCCCTTCTTCGCCTCCTTTACCCTACTTCGTCTCTCTCAAGTCCTCTCTCCCCTGTCTTCCCCTTTCTTTTCTATCTTTATATTCGTCTTCAATTTTCTCATCTTCATCTTAGTCGCTGTGATTTTTTTGTTTTTTTTGTTGGCGTTCCATTGCGTTTTGAGCGTTCTTTTGTTATATATCTTTCCTCCTTTAATCTTTCAGCGTTTCCTCTCCTCCTTCATTCTCCATACCACAATCGGTCAACAAACTCATATTTCTGCTTTTCCACGTGTTCTGACAGTCTCCATGCAGAAAGAAAAATAAATTCATAACAATGCCCATAACTTGTATCTGTATGTTTGCGTTTGGTATGTAAGTTTCCCCCAATCTCTTTCTTTCTCTCTCTGACCTCCACCCCAAGGATATGTATTAGATATGAGGGTACATTATTGCTTTCATGATAATCTACCTGTGTGTTTGCGTATATAATTTATCCTTGGTTACTCTTGCTCCTCTCGCTCGCAGGGGTACACACGGGCGGCTGCGGGACAAAACCCCCGTCTACGCCCCGCCCTCATCTTCCAGCCACACCACGCCACATCTTCCTCGAAAACTGGAGACCGTGCTGACCGGCTGTAGGCGTCCTCACCGTGCCTGGCGTGAGCGTCGCTTCCCGTGCATGCCGTGGCTCGCGTTCAGTGTCTGTCGTGGCGTCGTCGCGTTCAGACACTGACCGTCGTGGGGCAAGATTATTTAACTTGTGCCAGAAACGACTTATTTGTTCCAGTTTAGTAAACGAGTATGCCCATGCACTTTGTTTTTGTAGATTTGTCGTGTGTAGGGTAGTCAATCTTCTTCATCACGTATGGTTTACCCCCGCGAGTACCACGAGAAAAAAAATAGGATAAAACACTGGCGATCTTAATAATGATTCATTGCAACAAACTTTCCGTGACCCTATGGAGGGGTGTAAGCCGGAATTCGGGAAAGACGGATGGAATTCCTAGCAACAATTCCCGGGTTATGTATCTGTGATGAAGAAAAAGGTTTCAATAACCATATGTTTGGTCTTGTGGCTAAGTGTAGCTAGCCAGCATATGGAGGACAGGTTATTCTTATTATATTCAGGTCAATCAAATCTTTTCTGTGTTCTCGTAATATTTTTCTTCTTTCTTTCTTTCTCCACTTCTATCTCCCCCCCCCACTTCCCCCCCCCATACACTCAGGATACGAGTCCAAATGCGTGGGACATTTATTTTCGCGATCGTCGATAACTGGTTAGTTTCAAAACTTTTCCATCCTCCCCTTACCTCCTGACAGATCAAGGAACACTCCTAGATTCTTAATGTCCGTCACAAATGACACATAGTGACAGATCACCTTTATAAATGGGTGGGTTAGTCGTGTTATTCGCTAAATTGAAGTCGACCGAATTTCTATTCCGAACTCCGATCCTCGTCACTCTGGGAAAACACGTCGTAGGCTGAACAAAAAGGAGAATACACCTCGCCCCAGATTATAAGAAATGTATTAAATTCTTCTATATCAAAGTAAAAGAACTTATTATAGCAGCCATTTCAATGCATACTTGTTTCATTAGCTAATTAGTCCTTCGAGGTCTTATACTCCTCGAAGCTTTATAAGGATCCGAATTCCTTGGTTGACACCCACTTCTCAACCTCACCTTGGTATACCACGAGGAGTCAGCGCCTCACTCACTTCCCTCAAGGTAAGATATGCAGTAACTCGCTCCTATTTTCCCCCCCCCCTCCTTGTTATGATATATCTATCTATTACCTATATTATAGGCACAGTTGTTAGGTTTCATTAACGCATAGGAGGCCTGGCCGTCCTTATAATTGTTATTAAAAGAGTCTCTCACTCCACTTCCTCCAGGTTCCGGCGGATGTCTCAGTCTGGAGAAAACCCCCGCCACATGTTTTAGTGAACGCGAACAACATCTTATCTTACATTCCCCCCCCCCCTATATTTTTCATGGATGCCTACGGTGTTTCACCGTGTGTATACGTTAGGATGGTAGTTCTAATAATATAATTCGTGAGTTAGGTATGCTCTGTAGAGCTTTCCTGCGCCGCATTAGAATTTATATATGTACCTAAGTTTCTCAAACAAGAGAATAATATGTCATGTGAATAAACCGGATACTGTTTTTAAGTATAGGCTTTCTTGTGTTTATTGCAACAACCCAGGTATTATTCCCTTGTTATGGAATAACTTTTCCAAGTCTCAAAAAGAGTTTCAGCCTCACTCGTGTAAATATAAGTATCCACCCCGACTACAATATTCTTCATATAGTAAAACGTGTTCAGGGAGTAAACCATAGAACTACTCGCCTGGGCTGGTGGCAGCATTTCCCCCTATTAACCTAAGTTCATACAATTTTCAGTAATCATCCGCATCGAGAATGTTCGTACTATAATTAAATAGTGAAGTCATATGATTAATTTCAACTCTTAGTTTTGCGGTGGGATTTTTTTGTATTGGTCATAGAGACAAAGTTTTTTCAAGAACTTAAAAACCCTGGCATCACACTGGTGGCAGCGGGTGGGATTATTATTTCCTTCAATAACAGTTCCAGAATCTCACCTTCGGAATATGGCAAGATAAATCAAATTTCGGTAAAATTTTCATACAGTAATCGATCATTATAGTAGGCTCATTAGATCTTTCCCCCCTATAACCAAACCCCTACACACATGAAACCATGACGCATGGTTGGCAGTGAGCTGTAAGAAGGCGAGCCGCCACAGCCGTCACGCCGTCGCCGCGACAGCCAGCCCCGCAGCAGCCACCTCACCGGCAGCAGGCCGCGCTTCACAGCCGCCGCTCGTCGCCGCCTCGTCCTAGCCGCCACGCCACCCACACGCCTCGCATTCGCAACCGCCACCATGTCAAAGAGAGGACGTGAAGCCTCGTCGGGAGGGAAGTCCTGGATCTCCCTCAGGCCTACCCGTCCACCGACATGAGCGCGCTGAACAACACAGCGCCAAGAACCTGTACATCATTGCCGTGCAGGGTATCAGTGCCGTCTGAACTGCATGTCCGCCGCCGACGTGTCCTACAACACCAGGCAGAGCAACAGCGGTGGCCACACAGCTACGGAGGCGAGAGATGCAAGCGACACGGCTCAGGAATGGCTACACTCTTAGTTTCCAAGAACCTACAGGATTTCTGAAACTTTTTGAAGAGCTTGAAGGCATCAAGAAGTACATGGCGTCAACAAGAATGACCGCATGATGCCACCCCTCACAACAGATGGAGAAAGTGTGGTATCCAATAGTTGTTAAATTGAAAATCAAGGATGAATTATTTGAACATTAACATTGATATTTCTTTTAGGAACTTGAAAGGAAAATATCTACTCTGTTTCGGGTAGTTGATACCCAGGTAGGAGTTGATTGGGAAACCAGTCTCTCATTGAATTTCTTTAACGACTCGTCTGGTTCGGTGAGTCTTCAAGTATTTAATTCAAGTTAAGTCAACCCGACTTGTGGTGTATCATGGGAAAATTAAGCGAAAAGGGTTAAAGTAATTACTGATTCAAGGGGTGAGTGTGTGTCGACTAGATGAAACATTTGTCTAGAGATTTCTCATTCTAAATTCGAGTATCTATTTTCACGCTCAGCCTGGTTCGGTGATAGGAGTATTTTAATTCGAGATAGTAGCTGCTTCTCAACTTTACACTCAAACCAGCTTGCGGTTGTGGGCGGATCTTTCAGGACTTGTTGGCTCTTGTCATTTACCATGAGGCTAGCCGCGTGCGCCTCTGATATTCCTAGCAACGAGAATACGGGTACTGAGTCAGGTTTTGACGCCAGTTACTACCCAGGTCAAGGTTGATTGGATTTTCCTTCATTGAATATTCGTGTAATCTAAAAACACATTCAGATACCCTTTTCAAAGAATAGAAGAACTCTATTAAATTCACCATAAATTCGTCCATTCAGACACTCCTCTTGACACAGCTTTAAGAAAGGAACGGGAGATCAGTGATAGTAAGTTTGATATTGAAGAATTTAATTCTCCGGATGAATAACATGTGTAAATGCCCGAAATTCGGGAAAGACAGGATGGAAATTCCTATCATACAATTTCCCGGTTATGTATCTGTAGAAGTAAGAAAAAAGTTTCAATAACCATATGTTTGGGTCTGGGGCAAGTTGTAGCCTAGGCCCACATATGGAGGAACAGGTTCTCCCTTATTATATTAAGGTCAATCAATCTTGTTCTGTATCGTAAATATTTTATCTTCTTTCTTTCTTTCTCCCACTTCTATCTCCCCCCCTACTCCCCCCCCCCATACACTCAGGATACGATTCCAAATGCTGGGACATTTATTTCGCGATCGTCGATAACTGGTAGTTTCAACTTTTCATCCTCCACTTACCCTCACTGACAGATCAAGGAACCTCCTAGATTCTTAATGTCCTTCAAAATAACACACATAGTGACAGATCCCTTTTATGAATGGGTGGGTTAGTCGAGTTATTCGCTAAATTGAAAGTCGACCAAATTTCTATTCCGACTAACCGTACCTCGTCGCTCTGAAACACGTTCGTAGGCTAAACAAAAGGGAGAACACCTCTCCCCAATATTAGAATAAATGTATTAAATTCTTCTATATCAAGTAAAAGACTTTATTCTAGGCAGCCATTTCTCTGCATCTAGTTTTTCATTAGCTAATTAGAAAGTCATTCGAGGTCTTTATACTCCCTTCAGGTGAAGCCTTTATAAGGATCCGAACATTCCTTTTTTCCCACTTCTCCCCTCGCCTGGTTATAACCACGAGGAAAGTCATCTCTCACATCACTTTCCCTCAAGGTAGATATGCAGTAACTCGCTCCTATTTCGCCCCCCCCCTCCTTGTTATAATATATCTATCTATATCTATATAGTATATATACCTAGGTACAGTTGTGGGTTCATTAACGCATGGAGTCCCTGGCCGTCCTTATAAGTGTTTATTAAAGAGTCTCTCATCGCTTCCTCATGTTCCGGCGATGTCTCAGTCTGGAGAAAAACCCCGCCACATGTTTTAGTGAACGCGAACACATCATTACTCTTAACTTCCCCCCCCCCCCCTATATTTTCCATGTATGCCTACGGTGTTCACCTTGTGTATACGTAGAGGTATTTCTAAGAATATAATTCAGTGATTTAGGTTATGCTCTGTAGAGCTTTCCTGCGCCGAATTAATTTTATATATGTACCTAAGTTTCTCAAACAAGGAAATAATATTTGCATGGTGAAATAACGATGTGTTTAAAGTATAGCTTCTTGTGTTGTTGCACAACCCAGGTGATTATTCCCCTTGTTATGGAAATACTTCCCAAGTCTCAGAGAAGAGTTTTACACGCCATCACTCGGTGTATACTAATATCCACCCCGACTACCATAATTCTCATATAGTAAACGTGTTCGGGAGTACAACCATAGAACTACTCGCTGGCGGTGCAGCATTCCCCTGATTAACCTAAGTTCTTACCATTCAGTTGCGAGAGGTTTTATTATTCAATGAAATTATCTCATTTAATATTTCTCACCTCAAAGGTGTCAGTAACTCAAAAACCCTGGCATCACACTATGCTTACGAACATGCGTTCAACCGAGAGGAAGAGGAGATGGTGGTGGTGTTAGGCAAGAGGAGAGAGAGGAGGGTTACATGTCATTTGGTACTGTATCGATTGGTACTGAGTGTATCTTGCTGATACTATGTGATTGGCCTACTCATAAAATACTAAGGTAACTTTTGATGTGTGGTAGTTCGTCATTTACGTAGAATTTGGCAACTACCGCGTAGTATCAATGTGGCGAAGAGGCTACCAGTGTGGATCAGTCCCTACAGAGCAAGCAACCAAGCCAGGTTGGTATTCTCCATAACTGTGATGTATATTACTTGTGTATAAGTGTTTTATCACTTGTGTGTTAAATTTCACTCTGATACTGAACATATTGTTACAGGAATGCACAAGAGTTTTGTGTTAAAAAAGCTCAAAGAGGTCAGATGTGTTTTTTTTATTCCACATCAATTTACTTAACACAAAAATCAAATCTCTTGAGGCTGCATCCATCGCTTCGCTTACTTCACGGAATGGAGCGTTTGCTGAGGCCAGACGCCTCGACGCCGACCCCACTCGTCAGCGGCGGGCAGGGGTGGAAGCACT
The DNA here is from genome assembly GCA_016584305.1 of Chionoecetes opilio. Lineage (NCBI taxonomy): Eukaryota > Metazoa > Arthropoda > Malacostraca > Decapoda > Majidae > Chionoecetes > Chionoecetes opilio. The sequence goes on along the minus strand of JACEEZ010006257.1, from coordinate 53,065 downwards.
GGCTACGAACGTTCGAAACTCGTGGAGGGTTGTGCGGGTGAAAATGTGACAAGCTCAGGCTCCTCACCACTTTGGTCTCTCACTAGAGTGTATGAACTATATCTGGAGTGTACACTTGATCATGCATACAGCACACTATATATATATTATATTTTATATAAAATATATATAATATTAATATATATAATAAGTATATTATATTATTATAATATATATATATATATATCGTTAAAGTGATAGCTAGTTCAGCGTTTATTATCTTCTTCAAAATATTTTTCTTTGTCTTAAGAGTGTCTTTTTTCTCTTTTGTAATCACTTTTATGACTTCGCCGTAGCTTGTCATGTTTGCTGTATCGCGATTTCGGGTCTAAAAACCCTTCTTCAGCAGCATATGGAAAATGTTTTCTCCTCAGGAGGTGAGCATGATTAGATGCTGTTGTTGTTGTTGTTGTAGATTGTCACCTGTGTTTACAGGTGACATGGGCCCTTCGCCTGATGGCGGCCCATAGGTGTAAGTCGAGGGACAATGCCCATAGGTGAAAGTCGAGTGAAAAGGGGAGGGGGCGCAGCACTTATGGGCTGCGCAGCGGGTAAGGAGGTGGGAAGAGGAACCGGGGGGGGGCATGCATGGCCCGCTGCCATGGGGGTTGGCGTGTTATCCCACCGCAATCCTTGCGCGGCGACTGCGGGTTTTCCTCTGATTATCAGATGCGAGGTGAAGCGCTATTTATAGCCGGTCTGCCTGCCACGCAGCCTATTAGCGGCCATCGTTGGTTGGTAATTGCTTCTGCTTCCTCGTTTTCGTGATTGGGAAAACGCTTTTTGGGTTTTGTTTGGTCCTCGCATGGCTTTTCTGTGAGTAGGCTGTTAATTGCGTTTGTTTTTTTTTTTCATGCTGGGTAGAGCTTGTAGGTCGTTTGCCTGTACGTTAAGCTTGGGATTGATCTCGTTTTGTACAGTGCTTCTAGGATGGGAAAGTTGCCGCACATCTCCCACAAAATCAACCAATTCTGTATTTTCTTCTAGAAATTTTCTTGTATGATGATGCCATGTTGTTCTAATTTGGTGACTTTTTGGGGCTTCCGGAGGTTAGGTGGCAAATAAAACGTCTGGACAGCTTCGTTGTCGTCATGCCGATGTAGGGTGAGGGAGGACTTTGTAATAGTTTTATGATAACTATGTGATTGGCCTACTGTCTGTCTGTCTACTGACTGCTGGCTCCAACTCTACTGTCATATACTAAGCAGAGTTGGAGCCAGCAGTCACCGCCTACCGGAGCTCCTGGCTGGGGTAACAAGCCAACCCCCATGGCAGCGGGCCGGGCAGCCCCTCATGGGCCACTCTCCCCCTCATCCCCCACGCGTAGCAGCCTGCTGCGCCCCCCCCACACACGGAGAGTGCCCCGCACTCCTCGTCAGGGTGGACAAGCCAGTCCTCGTGCCGCACGCCAGCAGCCGGACACTCTCCTCTCTTCCGGGAACGGCGAGAGTAGCCATGCCCCTCGCCTCCCGTCTTTTTGGGCCCCCAGCCTAGCGCCCGCCGGGTGCGCACTAGGCTGCCCCAATCAACGCACTCCACCTCTGCGACATCAAAGCATCTCTCTGACGGGCTCAGCTAGCCCGTGGTCCTCCCCTGCTGGAGGCCCCGGGGAATAGACAAAAACAAAAAATATACAAAGGTAACTATTTGAGGGGTTGTGGTATTCGTCATTTACTAGATTTGGCAACAGGGGCGTAGTATTTAAAGGGTTGGAAAAGGAGCTAAAAGGTGTGGATCAGTCCTACAAAAAAAAGCAAGCAACCAAGCCAGGTGGGTTTTCTCCAATAATTGGAATGTATTTTATTTGGGTTAAAAGGGTGTTTTTTTGTTGTTAAATTTCCCCCAACTCTGATACTGAAAAAATTGTTACGGGAAATTTGCACAAGATTTTTTGTTTTTAAAGTAAAGCCTAAAAAGAGGTCAAGAGGGTTTTTTTTGTTTTTTCCCATCAATTTACTTAACAAAAAAATAAAATCTTTGAGTCGCACCCCTTTCGGGGTCGCTATTTTCAGGGAAATTTGGAGCTTTTTGTGAGGCCAAAACCCTTTTTCGACCCCGACCCCGCTCGTCAGGGGCCCGGGAAGGGGGGGAAAACCCCACTGTCTCCCCTTCAAAAACTTCTTGGGGCTGGGGGCCGGGGTGAAAATGTAAACAACTCGGGCTCCTCACCTATTTTGTCTCCCCCTAAGTTTGAAACTATATTTTGGAGTGTACTACCTATGATCATGCCAAAAGCACACTACGGGCCCTCACAAACGTAAAACCTACGAATAATTTTTTCGCACTCATCCCTTGCTACTCGCCGTCAGCAATTGGGCGAGAATCTCGACGAATACCCTTAAAGTGCCCTTAAAGGGGTTAAGCAAGACGGGAAAATTTTTAAGGCTGTGACGGGCAACCCCGGGCAGTGTGAAGAGTCCATCGGGGACTCTTTCTCAGGGGGGTTTTTGTATCTCCACCCAACCCGGCAGCGGTTGTTAGAGAAAAAAACTCTTGATCTAAAACCAATGTTTAAACCAGGCGGGGGAGCTCTCGATTCCCCCAAAAAGGTTTCCCAGAGTCCTATGGTGGTGGCCCATCATCTCGGCTTTTAAAGTGCAGCTTGTGAAGATAACAGTTTATCAAAACCCAAAGAAACTGCGGGGGGGGAAACGGGGCTGCCCCAACGCAAAGGGGTTTTTCTTTTGGGGCCTTTTCGGGGCCCATCCACTTTTCAAAGTGTCCGGCACGTGAAGGGGGTTGCCCACAAGTGCCCAAAAAAAGGGTCCAAAAAAAAAACGGTAAAGTGTGCCGACCCCCTAGTGTCCGTGCTTTTTTTTACCCCTTCTGACAGTTTTTAGGGCGGGCTCCCTATAGTTTTCACCCGGCCAACTCATGGTGCATTATCCAAAGCAGCCGTTGAAGTTTCAATAAAGGGAATGAAAACAAATGGCCTTGTTGACATTTGGCAGTTCAGAAAGTTTTATTCCCCGGGCAAAGTGAAGCGTAAACTATTACGGGTTTCCCAACAATCGAAAAAGTACTGGGGACTATGGCTTCTACTTCACTCGCCACTCAGACATCTGGATTAGGGTTAAAGTTGACTAAAATGAACGGCCGACGTATGAAAATTTACGCCTAACTATTTTGCCAAAAACTTTTTGCGCTAAACGTAATTTTGGGGCCAAGTTTTTCCAGATGCTACTTAGAAAGTTGGGGCTGACTTTACGGTGGTGACCGCCTCCACTTGTTACTGTGGACTCGGCGAAAAAATGTGACCCACCGAACTGTTTCAAAATGACGGCTGACTGTCATCCAGTCCTCTAAAAAAAACGCCCTTTTCCTCTTGTAAATCGTAATTCATAGAAAAGGGAAAAGTGAAAAGGCTTTTAAAGTAAAGGAGTTATTGAACTAAAAAAACCTCTCCTTGGCGTGAAAACAATTGTCGTTTTTAAAAAAATTAATCTCGCAAGAAAGGGCCTGCTTCTTTTACTGGGAAACTAAACAGGTTTAACTTTTTGACGGGTCCCCCTTGCCTCGTTTTGTGACCTGGAAAACAAGATCCCTAAGTTCGTGTATTCCAGTACGTTGATTCCGCAGTCCCGTATCATCAAGGGGCCTTTTAAAGATCAAACAAGCCAAAATTCCCTTTTGAGGCATGGGGGAAAATTATCCCAATTTACTCGGGGCCCCCTTGGGGTTTGTAACAAAGGAGAAAGTTTTTTTTCCCAAAGACCCCAAGGGATTCGCTTATCAAAAAAGGAGGGCTTTTTGGGAAACCTACGCGTACTTGGACGACGTTACCATTTGTGGGATTCTAAAGAAGAACCAAATAATAATCTAAAGAGTTTTCCTTAAAAGCTGCCAAGAGAAGGAACTCGTTTAAAAATTAAAACAAGTGTTCTTTCTAAACTGGGCCCTCTCAGCATTCTAGGTTACATGGGGGGGGAAGGAGTGATTCCGGCCCCCCCGGGAACGACTAAGCCCCTTCGAGACTTACCTCTGCCGTGGGAAAATAAAAAGTCACTCCGCCGTTCGCTTGGCCCTTTTTGCTTACATTCAAATTTGGAAAATACAATTTTTCCCTAGCAAGATTTTCCCACTGAGTCCCCTACTGCCTTTCCTGTACGGGGGGAAACAAAAAAAAACGTTTTCCTTTAAAAAAAAAGGGTACATAGAATTTCGGTGGTTTAAAAGGCCCAAATTTACGAGTCTGTACCATTTTTCAGTTGAAACAGTCTTCAAACTCCCCCCCATTGCATAAAAATCCCAAATCAACGGGCCCTCCAGTTTTTCTTTCTTTTCACGAACCCTTTCAAAGGGGCCAAAAAGCGCCAAAGCTGCTGGGGGAAAAGGGGGCCCAGGTTCATCAGACAGTCCGCCCTGGGGCATTACTTGTCCCGGTAAACTTTTTACTATAAAAACAGACCAACGCTCGTGAAGTTTTATGTTTGATAAGCGCACAAAAGCAAGATCAAGAATGACCCAAAACTTAAAAATGGAGGGTGGAATTTTTCCAAAGCTATGATTTTAAAATAGTCCCATATATCAGGAAAAGAAATATCCCTCCAGATGTAAATTTTTCCCGGTCTGTTTGTGGAGCAACATGCCCTGGGCCCCTCAGTCCTGCTTTCCCTTCACGATTTCTTATGGGCCCTCCAGGGGTTACTCCCTTTGCACATTTCCCTAAAGTCTAAGAATCTACCTTACTCTGTTAAAAATGTCAGGCAAGTTTGTTGGCTCTGTAAAATATGTGCAGAGTGCAAACCCTTTAAATTTTCCCTCAACCTGATAGGCCCCCCCCTCGTAAAGGCTACTCACCCTTTGGGAAAAGGGGTTTCGTTTTACTTTAAAAGGGCCTCTCCCAAGCCTGATTTAAAAACCACTATTTTTTTTTAATTTTTTGGATGAGTAATTTCCCGAATCCCTTTTTTATTTCCATTTCCCAATGGGACCGCATCAACAGTTTTCAAATTTTCCCCTCTCAGTTTTTTTTCCCCTTTTTGGGGGATGCCAGCATATATTCAATCAGACAGGGGGGCTCATTCATGACAGGGGAAATCAAGGATTCCTCGCCAGTAAAGGAAACGCTTTTCAGCTGGAAAAACAAATTACAACCCTCAAGGGAAAGGGCAAGTGGGGGCGCTTCAACGGAAAATATATGGAAGGCCCCTCACAACTGCTTTGAAATCTCGTGATCTACCAACACGTCTGGCAAAATTTTGTTTCCTGATCTCTTCACTCAAATTTGCTCATTACTAATACCGCCCCCAATGTTACCCTCAAAGAAAGACTTTTTATTTATACTCGTCCCCTTTGTCCCCCAGGAAGCTACAGTCCCATCTTGGTTTTGAACCCTGGTCTGGTGTACTGAAGCGTCATTTTTGAGCGAACAAAAAAAAAAAATGATCCCTTATAGATAAGTGGGAACCCCACAAGCGAACCCTCACTAAAGCTCATATTCGGTATCCCAAAGGCAGGGAGGATACTGTAAACTCTCGGCATTTGGCCCCCGTGGTAGTGACTCCCCCGCCCAGACTCCGGGCACTACAATGCAGCTCCGGTTCGAGTTCTCCCCGAAGCAGTTACTTGAAGGGTGTGATTCTGGTTCGGGCTTCAAATCCTCCCCCCCCAAAACCCGAGCTTTTGAGGGTTTTGCCTTTCTAAGGATATCCGAGCGTATCAAAGGGGTCCTCCTACTCGTTTTGAGGGATCGTATTTTCACGTTTTTTGGAAGGGGAGAATTTTAAAAAGCTGATGAAAAATAAAGTGATTGGGGGGCCCACTGTCATATACTAAGGTAAATATTTGATGGGTTTTTTGGGAGTTCTCATTTACGTAATTTTGGGAACACCGCGTAGTATCCAAAGGGGGTAAAGGGGGGTAGAGATGTGGATCAGTCCTACAAAAACAAGCAACCAAGGCCCGGGGGTATTCCCCCAATAATTGTGAATGTATATTTTCTTGTGTTTTAATTTTTTATTTGTGTGTTAAAATTTCCCCCTTTGATACTGATTTAAAATTGTTACAGGAATGCACAAGAGTTTTGTGTTTTAATTTAAAACCCACAAAAAAGGTCAAGATGTGTTTTTTTTTTATTCCACATCAATTCCACAGTTTTTTCCCCTTTTGCATGTGACCCATATACGACATGGGGCTTTTTGTTTTGTCTCCTTCGTCTGGGTTTGGGCCCTTTTTCGGGAAGGAGGTTTCTAAAAATGTTTCTTTGGGTTTTTTTAATAAATTGTTATTTTTTTTCTCCTCTCTTGGGCCCGCAGGTATCACGTTACGGCGGACGATTTGTGATATAAAAAATATAAGAAAGAATGTGAAGAAAAAAATATCACAAATCGGTTTTACATGTGGTGGGGGGGGAAAGTGGGGGCGACTTCCCACCTAGAAGCAAAGGGACATAAAAGGATCAAACCCAACTTAACGTACAGGGAAAAGACCTACAAAATCTACCCAGATGAAAAGAACCCAAAACAAATTTCCCGCCTATTCACAAAAAAACCCCTGCAGGACCAAACCCAAACCCCCAAACGTCTCCCCCTCCCGAAAAAAGAGAACCCGAAGCAATCTACCATCCAAAGACGCCGCCTAATAGGCTTTTCGTGGCAGGTTTTCCGGCTTTTGAAAGCGCTTCAAACCCCGCATCTTAAAACAATTTTTTCCCAAAACCCAACTAACCTTTTGTCGATCAAGGTCTTTCGCTCACTAACCCCCTCTCTTGTCTTGTCCTTTTTTTTCAGATTGGGGTCCTCGTATAGGTGGGGCCGACAGCTTCCCCGGCCTACCCGGATTTATCCCCTCCACGGGGCCCGGCCCCCCCCCGTAATTCTGAAAACTCCCCCGTTCTGTTTTCCCCCCCCACCCCGCCATAAAAAAAAAAAAAAAAAAACCCCCCCTTGTGCCTCATGTTCCCACACCCAGTTATTTTGAAAACCCCCACCCCTGATACTGTTCCCTGATAATATGTTCCACCCCACCCGTAATTCTGAAAACTCCTCTGTGTCTGTGTTCCTCCCCACCCGCTATTCCCTGATACTGTGTTCCACCCCACCCGTAATTCTGAAAACTCCTCTGTCTGTGTTCCTCCCCACCCGCTATTCCCTGATACTGTGTTCCACCCCACCCGTAATTCTGAAAACTCCTCTGCGCCCCGCACCCATCTTTCTGGAAATTCCCCTGAGACTGAGTTGGTCACCACCAAACCCGCCCTGACACCAACTCACCGCCGCTGTTCCCTCCCTCCTCCCTTCCCCCCTCCCCCCTCTCGGTGCAAGCCTCTGCCCAGAACGCATGCTCCCATCCAACCATGGCTGCTCTCCGCCCAACATGCCCAACCGTCCCCCCCAACCTCACACTCAAGTACAAAATCATGAACGAGCAATTTCCTCCGGACCTAAGCACCGTTTTCTACACCACTACTGACATCTCTCACACCAAATGCTTCAAGTCTGGTCCATATGTGATTGTCGGCCTAGCCAACGAAGACGACATGAAGTGCCACTCCTCCCGCGAGAACAGCCATAAACTGCGGGGGAAAGGATTCCTCATCGAATCTCCAGCACTGCTGTCGGCCAGAACCATTCTAGCCCGTCGCATCGACTCTTCCAGGAGACGAGGATGGGAAGTCGGTCTACCTTCTTTTTCCCGGTGAGATCAGGGATGAGCTTGCCGTCCCATTGGACCATTAGACTGTCCTCCGGAGTGAACCCAGCCATGATGCTTTCGAATGCCTCCTTCCGAAGCTTCATGCGCTGTCGACGAATTGAGGCGCGATTGAGGGCGATCTCTCCAAGATCATGCTCCAGACTTCGAGCAATCTCTCTCACAATCATAACGGCAGCTCTGTCCGAGATCTTGGTCCTGACGAGGGCAGCAGACAGGGACGGAGTGACGACCACCTTTCGACCGCGCTTCGTGGGCAAGGGTGTTAAGAAGCATGGTCCAGCCACCGCCTCATCGCATGAATCCTCTTCTCCTGAGCTGCTGCTGCTGCTGCTTGCCAACTGGGCTCTCTCTTGCAGCTTTTCGGCTGCACTAGTAGCAACTGCTCGGCGCTTTTGTGCTGTGGTGACCAGCTCCTCTTTCTTTTTTTCCTTCTTCTGGAGGACGGTGTCAACAAACGTCATGCAGCCTTTCCGACCTTTCTTGCGTTGGGCCATGAGGAACTCCTTGTCCTCTTCGATGGTCATCGTTTTGAGCGCATCTTTGTGGGCAACGTCGAAAAGGTCGTCCAGCTCTTCTTTGAAAGCCTCCTATTTTCGTTTTGCTGTTTTGTGGTTCAACGGTTGCAGTTCTTTTTGAGGCCTTGCCAACGTTTTACGAGGGCCTCGATTTTCCGTATGCCGTCCGGTCGAAGGCGTGTCGGGATCCGAGCTCGCTTCCAGAACTTCTCCACCGTCGACATGACTGATGCAGATGCGGCCCGCGTGGTCTCATTCTCCTCCATGTGGAGGAACATGAAATAACTGAGCACTTGCCGGTTCAAGGGAAGTTTGGATCCGAGGTTCCTCGAACCGATCTATGAGAAACAGTTTCTTACGGCTAGAACTGATCATCTGCGAAAGAAGTATAAGTGATATTAAAATATATGTCAAATAAAATAATGGCAGCCTTTGTTTGGCGAAAACGCTTTTTATACTATAGTGATGAGCCATCAACAGTGGAGGGGGGAAATTTGAGATCATTGAGCAAGCTCTAAATATAAACCGATTAGAAAAATATTTTACATGGCTTATTTCTGGACCATATGGGGCCCTTTGACGCGCCCTCCCCAAAAGAAATCCGAAATTCGAAAATAAGGACCACCCTAATATATATATCTATATATATCTATATATATCTATATAAATTTAAAATTATATATATATATATATACACATATTATATATTATAAAATATATAAAATTTATATATATATATATATATATATATATATATTATATATATATATTAATAATATAAATATAATAATATATATATATATATATATATATATATATATATTTAGGGTTTCCCCTTTATTTTTCGAAAGTTGGAATTTTTATCGGGACGAGCAGTTTCCTGGTTTGAATCTAATAAAAACAACGTGTGAAAAATATTTTGAAATCAATTAATATTTAGAGGCTGCTCAACGAGGTCAAAGTTCGGAAATTTTGAAAAAAAATATGTGGTATTTTACATTGTTACATATGTGTATGTAATTGGAAATTAGGATATATTTGCTCGATTATTACCAAATACATACTAAATAACATAATTGCTTTTCATACTTTTGGTTCTAGGTCCACCTCGTTACGAGTATTAGCCCCTCAAGGGGGGGGGTCTCATGGGCGCCCATCTCCCACATCGTCGCCTAGTTCGCAGAGGTCATTGAAGACTTGCGGGCGTCAGGATGGCCACGGCGGTGACTTTCGACGACTTGAAGCAAGTATTGCCTCTGTTCCTCACCTTTCGTGAGGACCAGGTTGAACTGCTGCATAAGCGCCACACCCCGTTCAGCGTAATCGTTCGTAGGATCGGACGAAAATGACCAACAGTCAAGGCGTTCACGTCCTGGCGGCAGCTGCGCGATGTCTAGGGCACAACCCACAGAAGCTGGTGCTCAACCGCGAATCGTTTCGTCGTCAACGGATGAAGTTCCGCGCTGAGGCGGCATTAGAGATCAAGGCTGCATTCAAGCCTTCTGTTCCACTGACCGTTTACTGGGACGGCAAAATCGTCCCTTCCGGAGATGGTCCAGCTGTTGACCGACTTGCCATCATGGTTTCCGGCGACGGCGTGGACAAACTCCTCGCTGTGCCCAGCCTGCCCAACGGCACCGGCCGCGCCATGGCAGATGCCGTGATTTCAGCGCTCGATGACTGGGAGATCAAGGAGAGGATCTGCTCCCTGTCCTTCGACACTACCGTCTCGAACACCGGCCTGGTTGGGGGAGCCTGCTCGATCATTGAACAAGGCCTCGAGCGACCTCTTCTTTACTTGGCCTGTCGCCATCATATTCTCGAGCTGGTGTGCGAGAAGGCATTCACGGCGTGACTCGGTCCCTTGACTGGTCCGGACATCCTGATCTTCAAACGATTCCAAAATCGCTGGGAACTCATCAACAAGGCGTACCTAAACCCTTTACCGTGAGGACATCCCCCCTCACCTTTACGAGATCCGCGACGACCTTTTGGTTGAGTTTTTTGGGCGCCTTGTTGACGTTCAGCATCCACGAGATAACTACCGCGAACTCCTAGAACTTTCCATCATCGTTCCTCGGTGGACACCCAAGTTAGGAACCCGCTTTGCTCTCCCGGGCGCCCTCCACCGTGCTCGTTGGATGGCCAAGGTCCTGTATGCCATCAAGGTGTACCTGTACCAGGACCAGTTCTCACTGACGGCAGCCGAGACATCCGGCATCCGGTGATTCGTCACCTTCAGCGTCTCCACATACCTGGCGGCCTGGTCCAAGGCGTCCCAGGCGGCAGCGGTTCCGGCGCAGGACCTGGCTTTTCTCAAGGCGCTGCTGGCTTACACTGACAAGGCGGTGAGCAGGGCTACGTCCACAGCGTTACGTCGCCACATGTGGTACCTGAGCGAGAAAATCGTGGGATTGGCGTTCTTCGATGACAACTTGCCAGCCTCGATCAAGCGGGACATTCTCAAGGCTATGGAGTTAGAGGAGGGGTCAGATGATCCTCTTCGGCGGCTCAAGGCTCTTGATGCTCAAGTCGACGCTACCATCGAAGTCATTCCGAGCAAAACCGTGGCCCACTTCGTCACCACCAGCACGGCGGACTTATTCACAATCCTGCGTCTGGAACGCGACTTCCTCCGCAACGACCCTACAACATTGTCCCAGGACCCCAACTACATGGAAGAGGCGCGCAGAGTATGGGCCCTGGCTGTGACGAACGATTTCGCTGAACGGGGTGTGGCGCTTATGCAGCAGTTCAACCTGGCCCTCACGAAAGATGCGGAACAGAGGCAATACTTGCTTCAAATCGTCGAAAATCACCGCCGTGGGCCCTCCTGACGCCCGCAAGTCTTCAGTGACCTCTGCAAAATAGGCAACGACGATGTGGGAGAGGGCCCCATGAGCCCCCCCCTTGGGGCTATTCGAAAACGGGGGGGACCTAAAACCAAAAGTATGTAAAGCAATTAGTTATTTGTAGTATTTGGTAATAATCGAGCAAATATGTCCTAATTTCCATTACATAAAAATTTTAACAATGTAAAAAAATTTTTTTTTTTTTTAAAAAAAAAAAAAAAAAAACTTCCCCCTTTTTGAGCAACCTTCTAAAAAATTAATTTTCAAAAACATTTTTAAAAATTTTTTTTTAGATTAAAAAAATTTTAAAAAATTTATTTAAAAAATAAGGGGAATAATATATTATATATATATAAAAATATATAATATAATATTTAATATATATATATATTAATATTATATTATATATATATTTTTATATTATATATATATATATATATATTAGAATATTATTATATATATAAATATTATAATTATATATATTATATATAGGGTATGCCGTAGGTCAATGAAAATGAAATATGATTATTTCGAATTTGACGGGGTTTTTTCTTATGAAATGCATTTTAAGGGTGTTTGTCCGTTTTCAATTTTTTGGTTTTTGACCCTTTTTTTGCTATGCAAAAATGGACTTTTATTTTATATGAAAAACATACTTAGCAAACCTTTTTTTAAAACTCTATGGGAAATATCCCTTCTATTCCCGTGCCCTAATTAAGTCCCCCAGACGCCGGAAAGCCCTTCCATAAAAAAATCGCCTCGTTTTTCGGGTAATAACCTTTTTCCCCGGGAAACGGTTTTTCCCAGTTATTATTCACCCCGTAGTGGTTTCGGGGCTGGATACGTTTAAGGGTCAAAGGGTCCTATCACCAAACTCCAAAATCACAAAAAAAAACGTAAGTGGGCAAACACGTACGGTCAGGTCCAGCTCCGTCCAAGCTTTTGGTTTCGACTTTCCCGTCCATCTGCCTGTGCCTTGGTTTTCTGGTTCCCCCCAGGACCTTATCGCTGCGGCCCAACCTCTCTAAGACTGTCTATTGGTCTGCGATCCTAAAAAGCTGAGGAGGGCCATGCGGGATGCCATGGCATGGGCCCAGGGACCTTGACCAGGGGAAGCACCGGGTCCCAAAAAATTTTGGATTGGGTTCATGGGGGGAAAGGACAAGCCCCGGGGATGGTGCCCGACAGTTTGGGGGAAAACTGCACCCAAAGGGTTTGACAGGGGGGAGCATTGTCAGTGACAGAGGACCCATCTGGAAGGTCCTTTGGCATTTTGTCCCAAGAACCCGGGGTGCCACCTGAAGGCCTGCTTTAAAGTTGGCTCATCTCTCTGGATCTGCTGGTGACTACGACTCCACCGACTCACTGATGTACTGCAAGGGACTCACTAGGCCAAAGGGGGTGGAAGGGGGGTACTCACGCCCATTTGGAGAGATGCTGTGAGCAAGCTTTCTGGAGTATATGCGTTTTGCACACAAACGATTTCCCCCCTGCGCCACCTTATTATCCCCAGCATCGAGGGGCCTACCTATCTACCGGTTTTCAGGGTCCAGTGTGCAGTCTGTTCCACGTAAAAGATATCAGTAAAAACGCAGATTTTCAGAGGATGCCAGGCGGTGAAGATGGGAGATCCCGGAGAAATTCCTGGTCAACATGTCCCTGCCGGAGGTCTCCTACCACTGGTCCAGGCTGTGAAGCGGGGGTTTCCCCCGTCCGAACTGCAGGGGATCAAGTGTGGCAAGGTGTCCCACTCCAGATGGGGTCACCACAGCCCAGTCCTCGTGTCATGTGGACCAGAAAGATGGGGCTGACTGGGAAAGACTGAAAACCCTGGAAATCCTAGTTTAAAAACTGCCTGCGGTGTCTTCAACTCTACTCGACATCAAGGATCACCACAAACTGGGGGGCCCCAAGCGCATCCTCACGCAGCCAGGGTAATGAGGTCGCAGCCCAAGAAAGGGCCAAAAGCTGTGACTTCTACGTGCGGGCAGGAGCATGGTTTGCACACTCGAATGTGTCCCCTCCCCCCTGATGGCGAGTCAGAGTGAGGCGACCGCAGGTTCGCCGTCCCCGATTTTGAAGTGAGGGCCGAGGAGTATGGGGACACCAGTGTAAGACCTCGTCACACCCCCAACTGACTTGCCCCCAGCTTGCAGACACTGTAGCTGGCAGCCTGGCCAGGGGCCGAGACGGATTCACCTTTTCAGCCGGGGATCAGATCCAGGGATCCGGTCAAGCCCTACAGGTTTTTTGGAGTTCTCTACCACACTCAGAGCACCGTAAGAGTCGTGAAGCAGGTGAAAGAGGCGCGGCGCAGGTGGGGCGCAGGCCAAGACGGGTTCATCCCGGGCTTGGCCCCCACCGGAGACCATTTTCCCCGCTCAGGTCAAAAGCAGATGGACACTTTTTTGGGAAACGTAGAGGGTTACACTGTGATGCAGTGCCCGATGAAAACCAACTGATCGAAAAGCTTACCCCTAGTCATTTGGAACTCAATTGGGACTGAGCAAAAACACAGGACCAACGGACATGCTTCTCTTTAAAGCATTATTATAAGGGGGCAAATAAAAGTGCATTTTGCTTTTGGAAAAACTGCTCAAAAAACAAAGGATTAAATAAAATCATCTTGAATTCCATTTTACATAGGAAAAGGCATGCCCCAAAATTGGAAAAAATTTTTTTTATGCGGCGTACCCTAATATATTTATATCTATTATATAATATCTATTTTAAAAAAAATATATATATATATATATATATATATATATATATATATATATAAATATATAATATATATTTATATATATATTATAATATTAGGGGGGGTCAGAAAATTTAAAAATTTTTGATTCTTTCGCTTTATGATATTTTTAAAACATTTCGAGGTGTGTGGCAGGCAAATATCAAAATGATTGCTTTATATTTAGGGGGCCGGAAGGTTGCACCAGCACTCGTTAGACTAATAGAGGAGGTTTTTGGTGCAGTGTCACTCGTGCCCTTTAACCTCCAATACAAACTGTAAGTTTTGCTGTTAAACTATTGAAACACCATAAACACAATAAATTGTTTTGTATTTAATTAATAAATCTAAATAAAACCCAAATTAATGGGATATGGGTTTTTTTCAGTAAAAAAAAACACAAAAAAAAAATAGCCCGCAGTCTGTCAGTATCCAAAAAGACGACTTCATATTTGAAATGGCGACATGACCACTCCACCGGGGAAAACGAAGATCCTTGCTGCCTAAACTTTTTGGGGGAAAGGCTGAATCAAAAGCATAGAAATACCTAATAGGAGAGGTCCTTTCTGAGCGGACCTGAAGGACCGCATCGTTTTGTTGCTTTGTCCACAAGGGCAGTGATAGGGGCGAAAAGCGGGATCTGTTCAAGCAAGTCAATTCCCCTTTGAGATGATGCTAGCAAGCCACTGCTCTATTTTGACTGCCGTTATCACGTTTCTCGAGATCCTATTGGATAAGGTGTTTTCCTCTTTTCCAAAGAACAGCCCCCAAAGGACCAAAAAGTCAGCCCTTCCTTTGACTTCCGAAACTATGGCCACAAATAATCCAAAAGTCACCACTGCCTGAATGGCACTATCGCTGCGGGTTCAGCCGGGGGTATGAAGAAATTATACAGTTTTTTCCTCAGCTTTTCTGCAGCAAAAGCTCCTCGTGACGATTAAAAAGGTTTTGGAGCTTACAAAATCTTTCTTGGATCATCCCCCCAAAACCCCTCCTCCGTTTACCCAGTGTCCCGGGTACATCGTGAAAGATGGAGGGCAAGGTCCTTTCTGCTATAAAATGAGATATTTTTTGAACAGTTCGAACGCTTCGCCCCAAATGCTCGTCTATTTTTTGGCCCCAGTCGAAAAAAACCTTTCGGAGTAACTGACAAATTTTTCTGCTTTTCTTGTGAGATTCTTTTCGAAGAGGGTTTCCCCGCCACATTAGCAGCTTTTTCCCCTTCGCCTAGACCTCACTATACAATGAACTAGCATCGCACACAAACCAAGCCATTAGTGCCGCCGGGAAAAAACCTTCTCTCGCACTTTTTTGGTACCTATCTAGGTGATATTTGGGCTCGCCCGTTCACGAAAAAGTTTCCCATAAGGGAAAAAAGGGGAAATGGTCCCCGAAAGCACTTTTAAGGGTTTGGAAAACCAACCTCGTCTCCACTTGACCCCCGAGGATTTTTGGGTAAAACCTGTCAGTTTTTCACCGTACGACGAAAAAACGATGAAAACAGCTGAACATTGATCGTCTTTTGGGGCACTGATCCCGTTTTCCTGGGCAAAGACAGAGGGATTGCTGGAGGAAAGGAAAGTGTGATAAGCTCTGGTTACAAAAAGACGTGGCAGAGCCGGCTGGCCGCTAATCAGGAAATTTACAAAGAAGGGCAAGACCAAACAGGATCACTAAAACAATGATTTCAATTCGTGATGAAAATGAAGACGGCAAAAAAAGTAAAATCCTGTTGTAATTGATTTCCCCTTTATTGTATTCTGTCATTTTCCGTGTTTTTTTAAAAAAATAGTACATACTAGTTTTTTACATATTTGTTTCAAAAAGATAAAAAAAAATTCAAAATGTGTCTTTTTTTCCCAACTTAAATTTCGTTTTGCGACCCCCAAAAAGAACCCCATCCCTGAGATAATTTAAACATTATTTTTCTTCAATTCAACACCCACGAAAAGCAAGCACAGAATTTGACAACTTTATTTTTCCCCTATTACAGTGACCCATCCAATATAATATATTTTATAAAATTTTAATAATAAATTTATATATATATAATATTATATTATATATATATATATATTATATATATAATATATTTTATATATTTATAAATTAATATAATAATATATTTTAATATAAATAATTATAATAAAATATTAAAATAATATAATAATTATATAAAAAAATTATATTTTAAAAATTTAATATATATATAATATATAATATATATATATATATATATTATTATAAATTTTGTATTATATTAATTATATATATTATATAATAATATATAATTTTATATATTTAATTATTATATTATAGATTTTATATTTTATATATTTATTTATTTTAAATATATATTATATTTATATATATTATAATATATATATTAAACTTTAAATTTGTATACCCTATATATAATACTATATATAAAATATAATTTTACACCCTTATATATAATATATCTATAATATATATATATATATATATATTTATATATATATATATAATATAATATATAATATTATAAATATATATATATATATATATTA
This sequence comes from Chionoecetes opilio, assembly GCA_016584305.1. Taxonomy (NCBI): domain Eukaryota; kingdom Metazoa; phylum Arthropoda; class Malacostraca; order Decapoda; family Majidae; genus Chionoecetes; species Chionoecetes opilio. The sequence continues at coordinate 36,714 of JACEEZ010006257.1, read as the reverse complement.
TTATAAATATAAATTATATAATATAATATATATATATATATTATATATATATATATTTTTAATATATATTATATATATAATATCTTTAAGACTTTTTACGTAGCACCTCACGCTGACCTAAATCTTTTCACCTCTACTTCTGAGGAAAAACATCTCTCACCGCAGCTAAGAAAAGGGTTTTTTTTTTTTCTTTAGGAAATATCTTCAAAAAGATAAAAAACGCTGACAGTATCACTTTTAACGTTTTTTATAAAATAATATAATTTTTATATTATATAATTTTATATAAATTTTATAAATTTTATTTTATATATATTATTTATTATAATATTAAATATATATATATAAATATATATATATATATATATATATAAATATATATATATATATATATATATAATATATATATATATATATTATATATTATTATATAATATATTTATAAAAAATTTTTATATACGTTAAAAATGATAGCTAGTTTTAACGTTTTTTATCTTTTTTTAAGATTTTTACTTTTTCTTAAGATGTCGAATTCTCTTTATGATCAATTTGATGACTTCGCCGTAGCTGGTCTTCGCTGTATGCGATCTCGGGCATAACCTTTTTCAGCAGCGGTGGAGATGTTTTCTCCTCAATTACAGGGGAGGCTGAGGCGCTACTTAAAGAAGTCTTGCGGCGCGCGTGTGAGTGGGCGGCGCTGATTTGGTTTATGGCTTTTGCTTTTCCTTGTTTGTGTTCTGCGGGTTGGGTGTCATTACCCTCTATTCTTCTCATGTTTTTGGGAGAGCTTGTAGGTCGTATTTTTGTACTTGGGAAATTGGGATTGATATTTTTAGTACATGCTTCTAAAAATTGGAATGCCTAACTCACACTGTCGACCGTTACTGTATTTTCTCTAAAAATGTTCTTGTGATGGTGATGCCGTGTTTTTTTCTAGCGGGCACTTTTTTGGGGCTCCCGGGAAATTTTAAATGGGGAGTTAAACGTCGAGCAGCTTTTTTTGTCATTTCCAATGTAGAAAGGGGGGAGGACTTCAAGTTTCCCCTCTTTTCACGTGATCCTATTACGAATGGGACTTTTGGGTTTTTTTTTTCTTGGCTTGGGGCTGTTTCGGAGAAGGGAGATCTTTTTTTTTCTTCTCGTAAAATATTTGTAGCTTTATTTTTTTCTCTGGGGTCTATGGGTTTCCATTACGGGGGACGATTTGTGATTCATTTTTCTCTTTCCCGGTAAACGGTGGGGGAAGAAAGCCGTAAAAAAATTATCTGTATTGGCTCTTTTTTTGCTTGTGCCCAAATTTTATTTTTAATTGCACCATTTTCCTAATTTTCTTGGTCTGACGGTTTTTGTCTCTTTCAATGAAGCCCTTTTTGATGAAGACTTGGGAAAATCGCTCGATTTAAATTTTTGCACGATTTTTCGCGTACAGAGTGTGTAGAGCTTTCAAAAATAAGCCTGATGGGTTTAATCCCCGATATCGCTGCGGGTTTCTTCTCCATTTGGGGATGTCGGGTTTTTTTGGGTTCAGTAGACATTTGTGTTGAATATTCTTCTTTTAGCGCAACGAGGGCGTCCATTAAAAAGGGATTTATTTTTATGAGCTGGTTTCTCCGGTGAAGGGAGGGCCCGAATATCTTTAGGCCGAGCTTCAGCGTTCTGCTCCGTAGTGACTCTTCTTTTGAGACAATGTCATCGATGTAGCGGCATATATGTCGGGGTTGTTTATTTTTTAAATACTTCTTTTCATGTAGCCCATGAAGAATTTGCGCAATACCCTAAGGGCGAGCCCCCTGGCGACCCGTCTATCTGACGGTATTTTTCCTTTGGGGAAGGGAAAGGTTTGATCTTTTAGTATAGCTTCAAGGAGTCCCCGTTTTTTTCCCTTTTTTTGGCCCAAAAATTTGTGGGGGAAGGAAAACCCCCCGGGAGGGAATTTTTTTAAAGGGGTTTTCCCCTTTTTTTCCTTTTGGGGGCCAAAAACGTGTTTTCCCTAAAATTTTTTTAAGGGGGGGGACAAATTTGGGGAAAAACCCCCCTTCCTTTTGGTTTTTTTCCCCCCCCCCCCCCCCCTTTTTTTTTTTTTTTTTTTTTTTTTTTTTCCTCCCCTTGGGCGGCCCGGGAAAATTTAAATTCGGTTTTTTTTCCTGGGGAAAAATTTGACTTTATTTTCTTCGGGCCCTTTGGGCACTTTTTCCGGGGACGAATTTGGGATATCATTTTTCCCCTGGTAAAACGGGGGAGGAAACCCCGGGAAAGTAAAAATTAATAAAGGAAAAATTGGGCCCCCTTTTTTCCCTTTGGTTGTGAAAAAATTTGATTTAAATTGAACCTTTACCTTTTTTTGGGTTGAAGGGAGCCCCTTTTTTCATCCCCGGTTTTGGGGGCGTAGCCCGGCTTGGGTTTTTTAATTTTTGGCAAGGTTTTGCCCGGATTGTTGGGTTTTAAAATTTTAAAACCTGAGGTTAAATTTCTGATTCCCTGGGGCCTTTCCCCAAAATTGGGGGATGGGGGGGTTTGTTGGCTTACGTAGAATTTTTTGTTGATTTTTTTCCCCAAAAAAGCCCAAACAAAGGTTTCATTTAAAATTTTAATTTTTTTGGTAATATAATATTTTAATTATTTTCTTAAATATTTTTTTATAAATTTATATTTAATATATTTTTTTTATTTTCTTAAATATTTTTTTATTAATAAAATTTAAAATATTAATAATAATTATCAATATTTTTTTGGGGATATAAAGTTTTTTTATAAAATTTAATACCCTGGACATTTAAATTATAGTATTATAAATAAGATATATTTAAAAGGTTTAAATTTAAAATTATGGGGAATCTAATTAAAAAAATTTATATACTTTTTATGGTTTGAAAATTAAAAATTATTATTAAGGGTTTAAGGATTTTGTAAAAATATACATTTTTCTTGGAAATTTATTTATTTTATTTATTCCCAATTTTATTTTTTTTTATATATATTAATAAATTTATTAATAATTTAAATTTTATTTTATTTATTTATTATAATTTTTTAATTTTATTTATAAAATAAATTAAAAATTATATATATAAATATTATATTATTTTTTATATAATATAAAATATAAATAATAATTTATATATATATATATATAATATATTTATTATTATTAAAATATATTTTTATATTAAAATATAAAATATATTATTATATTTTAATTTTATATATATATAAAATATATATATATATATAATATATATATATATATATATATATATATACATATATATAATATATATATTATATATATAAAATTTAAAATATATATATAAAAATATATATATATATATATATTTTACTATATTTTATATATTTTAAAATAAAATAAAATATATATATATATATTTTTATATATATTATATATAATATATTATATTAAATATTTTCATAAAATTATAATATTATAATATATATTTTATATATATATAAAAATAATACTTGATTTTAAAATTATCTTATATATAATATATATAAAATTAATATATATATATATAAAATATAAAATATATCAATATATATAATAAAATATATATTATTATATATATATATATATATTTATATATTATATATATATTAATATATTTATATTTTTATATATATATAAAATATATATTTTTTAATATATATATATATCATATATATATATATAATATATTTTATAAATATATCCCAATTATAAAATATATATATATTTATATAATATTTTTATAATATCTTTTAATTATATTATTATATACTATATTTTATTTAATATATATATAATTTTAATATATATATATATATAATATATATAAAATTATAGATAATTTTTATAAAAATTTTTAATATATATATTTTATATATATAAAATATATATATATTTTCTATATATATATATATATTATATATATATTTATATATATATATATATATATATATATAATATATATATTTTAAAAATATATATATATAATATATATATATATATAATATTTTAATATATATATATATATATAATTTTAATATATATATATATACCTATAAAATATTATTTTATATATATATATATATAAATATAATTTTTTAAAAAATTTTTATATATATACTATATATATATCAAATTATATAATATATATCTAATTTTTATAAATTTTAAATATATATATTATATACAAAAAAAATTTTATATTTTCATATTTTATCAATTTTTTGGGACTTTATTTTGAGGGGGGAAAAAAAAAGTCAAAAATTGATAACTACGAAAAACCACCCCCAAAACACCCCCCCTCAAATTTTGGAAATTTCTTGGTAAAACCCAGCATGGGTTTCTGTACGGAAAATATCAAGAAAACACAAGCCGGGCCAAAAAACTTCCCCCCTATAATATCAAAAATACCGACCCCCGACGTACCCCCCTCGCGAAAAACTGTATGCCCAATGCTGATTTCCTTACACACCCAATGCCTACAGTTTTCATCAGCATCGGGAGTTTGGGGGGACAACTCAAGCCCTAAAACGCCAGAGGTGCAACTGTTCGCTTGATGTGAGTCCCTCTTCCCAATTTGTACCCTTTTGATCAAACAATCAACTAATTTTTCGACCGGGTGTTTTACAAGGGACCCCCTACCCCACTTGCGTTCCCGGAACCCTGTGTGCGAGGACTCCTTGAATGCTATACTAAAGAGGGAAAATTTAAACCTCCCCCCAAAGGAACAAAACCGTCAAAATAGACGGTGTCGCCAGGGGTCGCCCTTTTAGGAGTATTGCGGGGAAAATTTTCTTCAGGGGCTACTGGGAAGAAAAATTTATTTAAGAAAAAAAACAAGCCCGAAAATATCCTGCCGCTACTTTGGGATGACATTGTAAATAAAAAACGAAAAAGTCATACGGAGCAGAACGTGAAGCCTGCCTCCCAAGATCCCTTTCAGGCCCCCCCTTCACCGGGAAAACCAGCTCATATAAATGAATGGCCGTTTTGGCCCGTCCTGTTGCGTTTAAAAGAAAAATCTTTTCAACACAAATGTCTACTTAAACCAAAAAAAACCCCGGACATTTGGCCTCAATGGGGGAAAGAAAAATACCCGAGGCGTTTATAAAGGCCCTCAACCTCAGCGTTTAAATATTTGAAGAGCTCTCACCACTCTAGTTTTTTCGAAACTCGTGAAAAAATAAATCGACGATCTACTAAAACCCTTCTTTCAACAACTGGCTTCAGTGAAAGGGGACTAAAACCGTCAGCCCCAAGAAAATTAGGGAGAAATGGTGCAATTCAAATCAAATTGGCACAAGCCAAAAAAAAAGAGCCAATACATGAAAATTTTTTCCCGGGCTTTTTCCCCCCGTTTACCGGGAAGAAGAAGAATGATATCACAAATCGTCAACCGAAATTTTAAAAAACCCATAGCCCCAAAGAAAAAAAAAACTAAAATTTATATTACAGAAAAAAAAAAACCGCATCCTCCTTCCCCCGAAACCCCCAAGCCAGACGAAAAAAACCCAACCCAAAAAGCCCCATGTCGTATTAGGATCACGTGCAAACGGGGAAAAACTGTAAAGTCCCCCCCTCCTTCTCCTTTGGGCCCTTTACAACGAACTGTTTTCGAAGTCTTTAAATGCCACTTAAATTCCGGGCCCCAAAAAGTCGCCCCGCTAGAAAAACAAAGGCATACCCTCACAAGAACATTTTTTTGAAGAAAATAAAAAAACGGTCGGGAAAGTGTTGGGAGGTACGGCGACTTCCAATTTTAGAAGGGACTGTAAAATAAAAAAAATATCAATCCCCAAATTCCCAAGTAAAAAAATACACCTACAAGCTCTCCCCAAAAAGAAAGGGGTAGAGGGGAATTACAGCCAACCGGGAGAGACCACAAAGCAAAGGAAAAAGCAGAAGCCATCAAAACCCAAAAACCCGCCCGCCCACCACACGCGCGGCCGCAAAAACTTCTTTAAAAAAAGCCTCACCCTCCCCCTACATCTGAGGAGGAAAAAATCTCTCACCGCTGCTGAAAAAGGGGTTTTTGACCCGAGATCGCCAAAACAAGCAGAATGACCACTACGGCGGGAAATCCATCAAAAATTTATCACTAAAGGGGGAATTTTGACACTCTTAAAAACAAAGATAAAAAATATCTTTAAAAAAATTAAAAAAACGTTTAACCCAAACTATCACTTTTAAAAGATAAAAAATATATTTTTTAAAATATAAAAATATATATATATATATATATATAAAAATATATATATATAATAAATATATATATATAAAAATATATTTTATATATATATTTGATATATATATATAAAAATTAATAAAATAACTATATATATTTTTATAGATATTTTTATAATTATATATCTAAATATATAATATAAAATAATTAAAATTTAAAATATATATATTTTATAATAATATAAAAATTGTATAATATATAATATAAATTTTATATCGTTTTAAAAATGATTTGGCCCTTTTTTTCAGCGTTTTTATCTTTTTTAAGATATTTTCCCATAAAAAAGGAACATAAACCCTTCTTCAGGGTGCCCGGGGAGAGATGTTTTTTCCCCCTCAGAAGTAGAGGTTTAACCCTGATTTAGGGGCAGGTGAGGGCTACGTAAAGAAATCCTTAAAAAATATATAATTTTATATATATTATAAAATATTTTTTATATATATATAATATATATATATCTATATAAATATATATATAATATAAATATATTTTATATATTAAAATATATATAAAATTTTATTTTATAAGGGAATATAAAATATTTATATATATATTATATATATAATATATATTTTATATATAATAATATTAATTTTAAAAATAAATAATTATAGTATATATATTAAATGGGGGGTAAAAAATTATATATAAATATAATAGTATTTTAATATTAGGGTATAAAAAATTATATGAAAAATATAATTTTAAATCTATATATATATATTATTAAAATATATATAATATAATTTATATATAAATTTTATATATTCTATATATTATTTATTATATAAAATAAATATATATTTATATATATATATATATATATATATTAAAATTTTGTATTAAAATTTTAAATCTAAAATTATATAATATATATATATAATATATATATATATTATATTTATTTTATATACATATTTAAAATATATTAAACTAATAAAATATAAAGTTTTATATGTATATTATATCCCCTTATATATATTTTTATATAATACTTATATTATATATCATATATTTTATTTTTAAATATTATATAATATAATTTTTAATATATATAATATATATATATAATAAAATTTTATTTTATATATATATAATATTATATTATGGGGTTAATATAATATATAAAATATATATATATTAGGATGGGTCACTGTATATAGGGCCCAAAAAAAAAAGTTTTTCAAAGTCTGTTTCTTGCTTTCGTGGATGTTCGAATTGAAGTTTAAAAAATTTCATGTTTTAAATTAATTTTACGGGTCGGGTATCATTTAGGGGCCCTCAACGGAAATTAAGTTAGGAAAAAAAAACACATTTATGCAAAATTTTTTTTTTTCTTTTGAAACAAAAATGGAAAAAAAAATTTTGTATGTACTATATTTCCCTTTCTAAAACTACGGAAAATGAAAAGAATCCAAAAGAAAAGGGAAACAATTACAACAGGGGTATTACCCCTTTTTTTGCCTCTTCGGATTTTTCCGAATTGAATAAGGGTTGTAGCTGATCCTCTTGCTTTGGTTTTTTTCCCTTCTTTGGAATTCCTGATTAGGCGGCCCGCCGCGCTCTGCCCCGGTTTGTTTTTTAAACCGTAGCTTAGTCACACGTTCCTTTCCCCCCAGCATATGCCCCTGTCCCCTTGCCCCGGTTAAAAGGATCAATGCCCAAAAAAGAGAGTTTAAGTTCAACTGTTGCATCAGTTTCTTGTTGTACTGGGGGAAAAAAATCTGAAAAGGTTTTTACCACAAAAATCCCCCGGGGGTCAAAATGGGAACGAGGACTTTGGGTTTTTTCCAAAAACCCTTTTAAAAATGCCCTTAAAACGGGGGACCCTTTCCCTTTTTCCAAATTTTGGGGAAAACTTCTTTTGTCGAAAAGGGCCCAGCCAACATCACCTCAGATGGTACCAAAGGTTTACGGGAAAGGAGGTTTTGTCCCGGCGGGACTCTGGCTTGGTTTTTTGGGGCGATGTAGTTTAGGGTGATTTGAGGTCTAAGGCGAGGAGAAACAGCTTTCTAAATTTGGGGGAGAACCATCTTGGAAAGGGAGTTCTCACAATGAAAAAGAGAAGTTTGTCAAATTACTCCCGGGAAATTTTTTTTCGACTGGGGCCACGAATTTTTCCCCAGCATTTTGGGCGAAGCTGTTGAACTGTTTAAAGGGAAAATCCCCATTTTTTATAGCAGAAATGGACCGGGCCCTCCATCTTGCAAAGATGTACCCGGGGAAAAAACTAAACGGAGGAGGGGGTTGTGGGGTTTCTGGTTTCCCCAAAAAAGATTTATGTAGGCCCCTTTCCCAAAAACCCTTTTAAAACGGGCACGAAGGGAATCCTTTTTGCTGCAGAAATGGGTTTAGAAAGGGTGTAAAAAATTTTAAAAACTTTTATAACCACGGGCTGAACCCGCAGCATGAATAGTTCTTCAATTCCCTGGGGAAGGGGGTGTACTTTTTTGGGGATCTTTTGTGGGGCCCTATGGGTTTTGGGAAAAAAACAAAAAAAAAAAGGAAAAAAAAAGGTGAATTCTGGTCCTTTTGGACTGTTTTTTTTGAGAAGAGAGGGGAAAACACTTTTCCAATAGGATCTCGAGAACGTGATAACGGCAGTTTAAAGGGAGGGGCAGTGGCTTGTCTTCATCATTCAAGGGCGAAAAAATTGACTTGGAAATTTTAAACAGAATCCCCACTGCCGCCCGTATTTACTGCCGTTGTGGGCAAGCAGACAACAACGATTTCGGTTTTTTAAGTTTTCCGCTTCAGGGAAAAGGGCCTACCCTATTAGGCTATTCCCACGGGTGTTGATTCAGCCTTTCCCCAAAAAAAAGCTTAGGGACTGCAAGGATCTTCATGGATTTTCCCGGTTTGGGGTAGGTCCCTGTCCCGCCATTCCCTTTAAAAATGAAGTCAGTCCCGTTGGATACTGGGCCGGGCTGCCCGGCTACTTTTTTGTGATTTTTTTTTTCGAAAAAAAGCCCACCCTTAATTTGGTTTTTTTTAGATTTTTACTTTTTAAAAACATAAAAAAGTTAAATTTTGATATGGACTGTTTTTTAGATAGTTTTTCAGCAAACACTTACATGTTTTTATTGCCCGAGTGTTAAAAGGGACGAGTGACCTGCACCCCCCAACCCTCCCCTATTAAAGTCTAAACGAGTGACTTTAGTGCAACCTTCCTTTTGCGACCCCAAAAATATAAAGCTCATATTGTATTTTCCCCCCCCCCCCAACCATCCATCGAAAAGTATTAAAAAAAATTTTCAAGCGAAAGAATACAACCCAAATTTTTAATTTTTTGACCCACCCTAATATATATATTTTATATAATATTATATATATATATTATAATATATATTATTTATTATTTATATATAATATTAAAATATATATATTATATATTATATATAATTATATTAGGGTACGCCCAAACAAAAATTCTTTTTCTCAACTTTGGCATGCCGATTTTTCCTATGTAAAATGGAATTCTAAGGGTGGGTTTATCTAATCCATTGTTGCATTTTTAGCAGTTTTTTCCAAACAAAATCGCCCCTTTTATATTTTCCCCTTATCGAATTTAAAGCTTTAAAAGAGTACGCAGTTTTCCGGTTGGGTCCGTGTATTTCATATGTTCCAAAATGAGGGGGTTTTTAAAAGGGCTAGTTTTGGTAAAACTTTTCTGATCCGTTGGGTTTATAAGGGCCCCTTTCAAACAAGTGTCACGCCTCACTTTCCCTAAAAGGGGGTCCATCAGGGCCTTCCCCTTAGACCTGAAGCAGGGCAGGGGCCTCCCGGTGGTGGGCCAGAGCCCGGGTGGGAAACCCGTCCCCCTGGCCTGCTGCCCCCCCACTGCTTCCGCAGCCTTGTCCCCTGCTTTACGATTTTACCCCCGGGCCCTGAGTGGGGATAAGAAACTCCAGAACCCCGTACGGGGGTTGGGCCTGGATCTCCGGGGTCTGATCCCCCGGGCAGTGAACAGGTGAATCCGTCTCGTTTCACCTGGCCAAAGGGTTTCCAAGCTGATCGTGGGTTTCAAAATGGTGGGGACAAGTTCAGCTTTGGGGGGGGATGCGAGGGCTTACACTGGTGTCCCTACCCTCGCCGGGGCCCCAGCTTTTAAAAAACTGGGTCCGGGCGAAACCCGCGGTGTCCTTTCCCCTTTTTTCGCCATCAGCGGGGAGGAGGACAATTCTGAAATGTGCAAACCATGGGTCCTGTCCGCACGTAAAAAGGGTTTACAGTTTTTTGGACCTTCTTGGGGTGCCCACCCCATTCCCCCGAGCTGCGTGAGGATGCGTTGGGGGGCCGTCCCCCTAGTTTGTGGTTTATCTTGTTTTCGTAGTGAGGGTTTTAAGTACACCCGCAGGCAGTTTTTTTGACTAGGAAATTTCCAGGGTTTTTCAGTTCTTTGCCAGGGCAGTCCAGCTTTCTGGTCCACATTTACACGAGCGACTGGGCGTGGTGAAGGGCCCTCTGGAGTGGGGCCCCTTGCCACACTTGATTTTCCTGCAGTTCGGACGGGGGAACGGGCCCCCCCTTTACAGCCGGACCACTGGTTTGGAGACCCCTGGTCATGGACATGTTTTACCCGGATATACTCCGGGATTTTCCGTATCTTCACCCCCCTTGGACTCCTCTGAACTCTGCTTGTACCATATCATTTACCTGGGCAGCAGATGCACACTGGAACCCTTAAACCAGTGTCAGATGAGGTAGGCCCGGCGATGGGTGGGGGATAATAAGGGGGCGGCAGGGGCAACTCGTTTTTTGGGGCAACAAGGGCCTATATCCAGAAGAGGGTTGCGTCCACAGCATCTTCCCCCAAAGGGGTGAGTACCCCCCTTCCACCCCTTTGGGCCCCCCGGAGTCACCTTGGGCAGTACGATCGTGGGTCGGTGGAGTTTGGGATGTCACCACAGATCCCCAGAGAGGGTGAGCCAAATTGAACCCCAGGGCCCCTCAGGGGGCACCGGGTTTTTCGGGGGTTTCAAAGGGGCCAAAGGTTTCCCTTTCCCCCGGGGGGCCCCCTGTCCCGGGCACATGGGTCCTCCCTGATCAAACCCTTTGGGGCATTTTCCCAAGCTGTCGGGCACCACCCCCCCTGGTCCCTTTTCCTTCCCCCCATCGTAACCCCAAAACCAAAAATTTTGGTACCCCGGTGGGTTCCCCTGGTCAAAGGGCCCTGGCCCGGGTGCCATGGCATCCTTTCAAAAGGCCCTCCTCAGCTTGTTAGGGTCGGGGACCAGGGTACGACAGGGTTTTAAGAGGTGGGCCCTCAGGGGTAAAAGGGCCCTTTGGGGGAATCCAGAAAACCAAGGCAGGGAGCAAACAGTGGGCGGGAAAGCAAACCAGATGCTTGGGTGCGGAGCGGGAAACCCCGGCCCGTAAGTGTTTTTAAACCGGGCTTTCGGTTTTTTTTTGTGACTTTTGGGGGTTTGGGGGGATAGGACCTTAGGGCCTTAAAAAAGTATCCAGCCCTGAAACCACCTACGTTTGGGGGAATAATCCGGGGGAAAACCAGTTTTCCAGGAAAAAAAGGGGTAATTTCCCGAAAAAAAAGAAAGGGGATTTTGTTAAAGAAAAATGAAACTTTTACGGGTCCGGCGGAACTTAAAGTAGGTTCTTACGGCAATAAACGGGGAAGGGGATACTTTTCCCAAAGAAATTTAAAGATGGGTAAAGCTAAGCTTATTGTTTTTGCATATAAATATAAAAAAACCCAATTTTTTTCTGCAAAAAAGTGCTCAAACCCAAAAAGTTGGAAAGGGACAAAAACACCCTTAAAATGCAATTTTTCCCCTAAAGAAAACCCTGTCAAAAATTTTAAATAATTTTATATTTCACTTTTTTAAATTTGGGCCTACGGCCCTCCCCTTTTATTTTATATATAATAATTTATATATATATTTTATATATATTTTATAATATATATATTATATAATTTTATATATTATATATTTTTATAAATAAAATATAATAATAATATATATAATTTTATAAAATATATATATATATATATATAAAATTATATATATATATATATATTAGGGTTGCCCTTTTTTTTTTCGAAAGTCGGAAATTTTTTTTCAGGGGCGGGCAGTTTTCCCCCTTTTAATCTAATCCCCCCCCCAAAAAAAGTGTGAAAAAAGTTTTTGAAACAATTAATATTTAGAGGTTGCTAAACGAGGTAAAAAAGTTGGGAAATTTAGGAAAAAAAAATGTGGTATTTTACTTGTTACAAATGTTATGATGGAAATTAAAACTTTTTTTGGTCGATTATTCCCAAAACATACTAAATACTAATTTTTACTTTATTTTTGGGTTTAGGTTCCCCCCTCTTTCGAGTATTAGCCCTAAAAAGGGGGGGTCTCATGGGCGCCCTCCCCACATCGTGTTCCTATTTTGCAGAGGTCCGAAGATTGCGGGCGTCAGGATGGCCCCCGGCGGGATTTTCGACGACTTGAACAGTATTCCCTCTTTCCGCATCTTTCGTGAGGCCGGTTAACTGCTGCTAACGCCACACCCCGTTTTTAGCGAAATCGTCGTCACGCCAGGGCCCATACTCTGCCGCCTCTTCCATGTAGTTGGGGTCCGGGGGCAATGTTGTAGGGTCGTTGCGGAGGGAATCGCGTTCCCGACGCAGGATTTGATAAATCCGCCGTGCTGGTGGTGACGAAGTGGGCCACGGTTTTTTGGGTCGAATGACTTCGATGGTAGCGTCGACTTGAGCATCAAGAGCTTAGCCCCCGAAGGGGAAATCATTCTGCCCCTCCTCTAACTCCATAGCCTTGAAAATGTCCGCTTGATCGAGGCTGCAAGTTGTCATCGAAGAACGCCAATCCCACGTTTTCTCGCTCAGGTCCCACATGTGGCGAGGGTAACGCTGTGGACGTAGCCCTGCTCACCGCCTTGTCAGTGTAAGCCAGCAGCGCCTTGGAAAAGCCAGGTCCTGCGCCGGAACCGCTGCCGCCTGGGACCCCTTGGACCAGGCCGCCAGGTATGTGGAGACGTTTAAAGGTGACGAAATCACCGATCCCGGGATGTCTCGGCTGCCGTCAGTGAGAATTTGTCCTGGTACAGGTACACCTTGATGGCATACAGGACCTTGGCCTTTCCAACGAGCACGGTGGAGGGCCCCGGGAGAGCAAAGCGGGTTCCTAACTTGGGTTGTCCCCCGAGGACGATGATGGAAAGTTCTAGGAGTTCGCGGTAGTTATCTCGTGGATGCTGAACGTCAACAAGGCGACCAAATTTCAACCAAAAGGTCGTCGCGGATCTCGTGAAGGTGAGGCGGGATGTCCTCATCGGTAAAGGGCTTGGGTACCGCCTTGTTGATGAGTTCCCACGGCGATTTTGGAAATCGTTTGAAGATCAGATGTCCGGACCAGTCAAGGGACCCGGTCACGCCGTGAATGCCTTCTCGCACACCAGCTCGAAAATATGATGGCGACAGGCCAAGTAAGAAGAGGTCGCTCGAGGCCTTTTTTAAATGATCGAGCAGGCTCCCCCAACCAGCCGGTTTTTCGAGACGGTAGTGTCGAAGGACAGGGAGGCAGATCCTCTCCTTGATCTCCCAGTCACCCGAGCGCTGAAATCACGGCATCTGCCATGGCGCGGCCGGTGCCGTTTGGGAAAGGCTGGGCACAAGCGAGAGTTTGTCCACGCCGTCGCCGGAAACCATGATGGCAAGTCGGTCAACAGCTGGACCATCTCCGGAAGGGACGAATTTTGCCGTCCCAGTAAACGGTCAGTGGAACAGAAGGCTTGAATGCAGCCTTGATCTCTAATGCCGCCTCAGCGCGGAACTTCATCCGTTGACGACGAAAACGATTCGCGGTTAGCACCACTTCTGTGGGTTGGGGCCCTAGACATCGCGCAGCTGCCGCCAGGACGTGACGCCTTGACTGTTTGGTCATTTTGTCCGTATCCTACAAACGATTACGCTGAAGGGGGTGTGGCGCTTATGCAGCAGTTCAACCTGGTCCTCACGAAAGGTGAGGAACAGAGGCAATACTTGCTTCAAGTCGTCGAAAGTCACCGCCGTGGCCATCCTGACGCCCGCAAGTCTTCAATGACCTCTGCGAACTAGGCACGATGTGGGAGATGGCGCCCTGAGACCCCCCCCCTGAGGGGCTAATACTCGTAACGAGGTGGAAACCCAGAACCAAAGTATGAAAAGCAATTTTGTTTATTTAGTATGTATTTGGGAATAATCGAGCAAATATATCCTAATTCCAATTACATACACATATGTAACAATGTAAATACCACATATTTTTTTCAAAATTTCCGAACTTTGACCTCGTTGAGCAGCCTCTAAATATTAATTGATTTCAAAAATATTTTACACACGTTGTTTTTTATTAGATTCAAACCAGGAAACTGCTCGTCCCGATAAAAAATTTCCAACTTTCGAAAAATAGGCAACCCTAATTTTATATTTTATATATATTATAATATATTTTATATATATATATATATAATAATATATATATATATATATATATAATATATAGATTTATATATATATTATATATATATATGTGTATATATATATATATTATATATTTGATATAGATATATATAGATATATATAATATATATTTTAGGGTGTCCTTATTTTTCGAATTTCGGATTTCTTTTGGGAGGGCGCTCAAAGGCCCCATATGGTCCAGAAATAAGCCATGTAAAATATTTTTCTAATCGGTTTATATTTAGAGCTTGCTCAATGATCTCAAATTTCCCCCCTCCACTGTTGATGGCTCATCACTATAGTATATAAGCGTTTTCGCCAAACAAAGGCTGCCATTATTTTATTTTGACATACTATTTTAATATCACTTTATACTTCTTTCGCAGATGATCAGTTCTAGCCGTAAGAAACTGTTTCTCATAGATCGGTTCGAGGAACCTCGGATCCAAACTTCCCTTGAACCGGCAAGTGCTCAGTTATTTCATGTTCCTCCACATGGAGGAGAATGAGACCACGCGGGCCGCATCTGCATCAGTCATGTCGACGGTGGAGAAGTTCTGGAAGCGAGCTCGGATCCCGACACGCCTTCGACCGGACGGCATACGGAAAATCGAGGCCCTCGTAAAACGTTGGCAAGGCCTCAAAAAGAACTGCAACCGTTGAACCGACAAACAGCAAGCGAACTAGGAGGCTTTCAAAGAAGAGCTGGACGACCTTTTCGACGTTGCCCACAAAGATGCGCTCAAAACGATGACCATCGAAGAGGACAAGGAGTTCCTCATGGCCCAACGCAAGAAAGGTCGGAAAGGCTGCATGACGTTTGTTTGACCCGTCCTCCAGAAGAAGGAAAAAAGAAAGAGGAGCTGGTCCCCCACAGCACAAAAGCGCCGAGCAGTTTTCTACCCAGTGCAGCCGAAAAGCTGCAAGAGAGAGCCCAGTTGGCAAGCAGCAGCAGCAGCACTCAGGAGAAGAGGATTCATGCGATGAGGGGGTGGCTTTGGGCCATGCTTCTTAACACCCTTGCCCACGAAGCGCGGTCGAAAGGTGGTCGTCACTCCGTCCCTGTCTGCTGCCCTCGTCAGGACCAAGATCTCGGACAGAGCTGCCCTTATGATTGTGAGAGAGATTGCTCGAAGTCTGGAGCATGATCTTGGAGAGATCGCCCTCAATCGCGCCTCAATTCGTCGACAAACGCATGAAGCTTCGGAAGGAGGCATTCGAAAGCATCATGGCTGGGGTTCACTCCGGAGGACAGTCTAATGGTCCAAAGGGACGGCAAGCTCATCCCTGATCTCACCGGGAAAAGAAGGTAGACCGACTTCCCATCCCTCTCTCCTGGAAGAGTCGATGCGAAAGGGCTAGAATGGTTCTGGCCGACAGCAGTGCTGGAGATTCGATGAGGAATCCTTTCCCCGCAGTTTATGGCTGTTCTCGCGGGAGGAGTGGCACTTCATTTTCGTCTTCGTTGGCTAGGCCGACAATCACATATGGACCAGACTTGAAGCATTTGGTGTGAAAAGGAGGATGTCAGTAGTGGTGTAGAAAACGGTGCTTAGGTCCGGAGGAATTGCTCGTTCATGATTTTGTACTTGAGTTGTGGGTTGGGGGGACGGTTGGGGCATGTTGGGCGGAGAGCAGCCATGGTTGGATGGGAGCATGCGTTCTGGGCAGAGGCTTGCACCGAGAGGGGGGAGGGTGGGAAGGGAGGAGGGAGGGAACAGCGGCGGTGAGTTGGTGTCAGGGCGGGTTTGGTGGTGACCAACTCAGTCTCAGGGGAATTTCCAGAAAGATGGGTGCGGGGCGCAGAGGAGTTTTTCAGAATTACGGGTGGGGTGGAACACATATCAGGGGAATAGCGGGGTGGAGGAACACAGACAGAGGAGTTTTTCAGAATTACGGGTGGGGTGGAACACAGTATCAGGGAATAGCGGTGGGGGGGGAACACAGACACAGAAAGGAGTTTTCAGAATTACGGGTGGGGTGGAACATATTATCAGGGAACAGTATCAGGGGTGGGGGTTTTCAAAATAACTGGGTGTGGGAACACTGAGGCACAAGGGTGGGTTTTTTTTTTTTTTTTTATGGCGAGTGGGGAGGAACACAGACACAGGGGAGTTTTCAGAATTACGGGTGGGGCCAGGCCGTGGAGGGAGATAAATCCGTGTAGGCCAGGAAGCTGTCTGGACCACCTATACGAGGACCCCCAATCTGTAAAAAAAGACAAGACAAGAGATGGGTTAGTGAGCGTAGACCTTGACTCGACGAAGGTTAGTTAGGTTTGGAAATTGATTAAGATGCGAGGTGAAGCGCTATTCATAGCCGGTCAACCTGCCACGCAGCCTATTAGCGGCGTCGTTGATTGGTAGATTGCTTCTGCTTCTCGTTTTCGTGAGTGGGACGCTTATTGGTTTTTTGGTCCTCGCGGGCTTTTCTGTAAATAGGCGTTATTTGTTTTTTGTTCTTTTTCAGGGGGTAGAGTTTGTGGGTCGTTTGCCTGTACGTTAAGCTTGGGTTGACCCTTTTTTAGTACTGTTTTCTAGGATGGGAAGTCCCCCGCACTCTGCACACATGTCAACCGATTTGTGATATATTCTTTCTTCACATTCTTTTTATATTCTTTATATCAAAATCGCCGCCGTCGTGATACCTCAACCAAGAGAGGGAATAAAACTCAAATTTATTAAAAAAAAACAAAAAACACTAGCAACCTCCTTCTCCGTACAGCCAAGCCAACAAAAGGGAGACAAAACAAAGCCCCATGTCGTATATAGGATCACTGCAAAGAGGAACTGGGGAATTGATGTGGAATAACAAAACACATCTTGCCCCTTTTTTGTAGGCTTTACTTAACAAAAAACTTTTGTGCTTCCTGAAAACAATATTACATATCAAAGTGGAAATTTAACACACAAGATAAACCTTATACCAAAAGTAATATACATTCACAATATATGGGGGAATACCCCCGGGCTTGGTTCTTGCTTCTGTAGGACTGATCCACTCTGCTAGCTCCTTTACCCCCTTGACTACTAGGGGTGTTCCCAAAATCTACGTAAATACAAACACCAAAACCCCATCAAATATTACCTTAGTATATGACGTGGCCAATCACAAGTTACACCATTCATTCTCCCCTTCCACAAAAACGTGTCCTAGATGCCTCAAACGATAGGGGGACCCGGATCCTCGGAATCCTTAAACCGGCACACCCTCTAAACTCGGTTTTGGGAAAGATTTGAAGCCTCAAACCAAATCACAGCTCTCAAGAAACTGCTTCGGGAAAAACTCGAACCAGGACTGCCTGTAGTTCCGGAGTCGGGGCTGGGAGCTCCTACCGCTGGGGCCAAATGCCGATAGATCAGTTCCTCCCTCCAAAATCTGAAAACCGAATTAGCGTAGTGAGGGTTCGCTTGTAGGAGTTCCACTTCATCTACAAAGGGGATCTTTTTTGTTCGCTCAAACATACCTTCAGTACACCAGCCCGGGTTACAAAACCCAAAGATGGGACTGTAGCTCCTGCGGACGAACGACATATAAATAAAAAGTTTTTCTGGGGGTAACATTGGTGGCGGTATTTGTAATGAGCGAATTGAGTGAAGAGCATCAGGTAACACTTTGCCAGTACGTTTTGGGGTAGATCACGAGACTTCAAACAGTTTGATGGCCTTCCTATAGTTCCTTTAAGCCCCCACTTGCCCGTTACCTTGGGGTTGTAACTTGTTGTCCAGCTGCAAGGTTCCTTTACTGGCGAGGAATCCTTGAGTTCCCCTTTGCTCATGAATGATGCCCCCCTGTTGAGTGATATTGCTGGCATGCCCAAAAATGGAGAAAAACTGAGAGAGACAATTATAACTGTTATGCGGTCACATTAGAACATGGAAATACAAAAGGGTCGGGAAATACCCTCCACAACATTAAGAAATAGTGGTTTTTATCAGTGCTTGGGAGGTCCTTTAAAGTCAACGAAACCCTTTTCAAAGGGCTAGTAGCCTTTTCGAGGGGGGTCCTATCGGTTGATGAAATTGGGTTTTGCACTCTGCCATTTTTACATGAGCCAAAAACTTGCCTGAAAATTTAAACAGAGTGGGTAGATTCTTAGACTTACAAATGTAAAACAGTAACACCTGGATGGCTACCATCGTAAAGGGGGAAAGCGTGACTGATGGCATGGCATGTTGCTCCAAAAACAACCGGGGAAAATACTCTGGAGGGATTGTCTTTTCCTGATTATAGACTATATCAAAATCATAGCATGACAATTTCCCTCCTCCATCTTAAGATTTTGTCATTTTTGTCTTGCTTTTGTGCTGCTTTTCAAAAATAATTCACTGAGCGTTGGGGCTGTTTTTTTAAATAAATGCTTACCAGACAAGTAATGCCCCCTGGCGGGCTGTCTCGATAAAAGCCTGGGCCTCCTTTTCCACACAGCATGGCGCTTTTCTGGCCCCTGCAAGGTTTTGTGAAAAAAAAACAAAATGGGCGTCCGCTTGGTGAGGACCTGCAATGGCGGAGTTTGAAGCTCTTTTTCAACGTAAAAGGGACAGACTCGTCAATCGCCTTGCCACCGAAAATTCTATTCAACCCCTTTAGTTTTGAAGAACGCTTCCTTTGCTTCCTCCGTCACAGGGAAAGGCAGAGTGGCACTCAGTGGGAAAATCTTGCTAAAAAAAATTGTATATCCACTTTGAATAGTAAGCAAAAAAAACCCGCGAAAGGCGGGGTGCTTTTTCCCACGGCGAGGTAAATCTCGAGGGTCCTCCTTTTCCGGGGCAGGCCGAATCACTCCTTCCTCCACCCGTCCTGAAAAACTGAGATGCCTATTGAGAAAGAACAAATTGTTTTCATGTAACGTTTTCCTTCTCTTGGGGAGCTTCAAGGAATCTTTCAAAATTTTAAAACGTGTTCTTCTTTAGACATCCCACAAAGGTAACGTCGTAAAATCGCGAGGTTCCAACAAATCCCCCTTTTTGATAAGCGAATCCCTGAACTTTGGAAAAAGCTACTCCGTTTTTTACACCCAGGGCACGGGTAAAATTGTATAATTTACCCATCCTCAAGGCGTATTGGGGTTGTCTTGATCTTTTAAAACCACTTGATGATACCACTGCGGAGATCAACTCTGAAACCGTTTCTTTTGCGATCTTTTTTTACCCGGGCATCAAAACGAGCAAAGGGGTACCCCTCAAGAAGTTAAACCTGTTTAAAATTTTTCCGATAAAACGATAGCTAGCGTTTCTTGCGAGATTCATTTTTAACAACGACAACTTGTGCAGCCCCGGAGGTTACTTATTTTAATAACTCCCCACTTAACGCCTTGTCACTTCCTTCTCTTGAATTCACATCATCAGAAGAGAACGTCGTATTTTAAACGACTGGATGACAGTCAGCCCTCATGTTTGCAAACAGTTTCCGGTGGGGCACTATTTATTCGCCGAGTCCACAGAAACAAGTGGAGGGAGGTCACCACCGTACGTCGCGTAACTTTCTCATGTGCATCTGGAAAACTTGGGCCCCAAAATTACTGCGCACAGTTTTGGCAGTATATTTGGGGTACATTTTTTTACGTCCGGCCGTTCACTTTGATGTCAACTCTACATAACCAGATGTCTAGTGGCGAGTGAAAATAGAAGCCAAGTCACAGTATTTGCGATTGTTGAACCTGTAATAGTGACGCTTCACTACTCCGGGTGAAAAAACTTTCTGAACTGCCCTGTCAAAAAGCCCTTTGTTTTTTATTTCCCTTGATTAAACTTCAAAGCTGCTTTGGGTAAAGCCCTGAGTGGCCGCTGAAGCTATAGTAGCCAGCATAACACTGTCAAAGGGGTAACTGAAGCACTGACCTGGGGATCGGCAAAACTTTTTCGTAGTGACCTTTTCTGACACTTTTGCACCCCTTCACGTGCCGCACTTCGAACGGGATGCCTCGAAAGGCCACAAAAAGAAACACTTTGCGTTTTGGGGGCGCCATCCAAAGCAGTTTTCTTTTGGGTTTAGATACCTGTTATCTACGCTGCACTTAAAAGCCGGATACTGACCACCACCATAGGGCTTGATCCTTTTGGCGGACTCGAGAGCTCGCGCCCGGTCAAACATTGTTTTTAGATCAAGATTTTTGTTCCTAAAACCGCTCCTGATTTCTGGAATACAAAACCCCTGATCCAGTCCCCGATGGACTCTCAACTGCTAGTTGCAGTCCAGCCTTAAATTTACAGTCTTTGGGTTTTAAAACTTTAAGGGGCCCAAGGATTGTCGAGATTCTCGCCAAATTGCTGACGGCGAGTACAAGGGATGACGTGCGAAAACTTCATTCGTAGGTTTTTACGTAGTGAGTGTTGGCTTATGGCATGATCATAGTAGTACCTCACATATATTTTCAACACTCTGGGGAGACAAAGTAGGTGAGGAGCCTGAGCTTGTTCACATTTTCACCCGGCACAGCCTCCAAGAAGTTTTCGAACGTTCGTGCCATGCTTCCCCCCTGCCCTCCCCGACGGCTGGGTCGGCGTCGAAGCGTTCTGGCCTCAGCAAACGCCCATTTATCAGAGTGGAAATTTAACACAGATAAACACTTATCACAGAATATACATTCACATATATGGGGAATACCCACCTGGTTGGTTGCTTGCTTCTGTAGGACTGATCACACCTGCTAGCTCCTTACCACCTGACTACTACGCGGTGTTGCCAACTCGTAATGACGACTACACAACCCTCAAATGTTACCTTTATATGTTTGTTTGTGTCATCGGCCCCAGCAGGGAGCCAGGCTAGCTTGAGCCCTCAGAGAGATGCTTGATTCCAGAGGTGGAGTGCGTTGATTGGTGGCAGCCTAGTGCGGAGCGCGGCGGCGCTAGGCTGCGGCAAAAGACGGGAGGCGAGGGGCATGGCTACTCTCGCCGTTCCCGGAAGAGAGGAGAGTGTCCGTGCTGCTGGCGTGCGGCACGAGGACTGGCTTGTCCATCCTGACGAGGAGTGCGGGGCACTCTCCGTGTGTGGGGGGGG
>JACEEZ010006257.1:2500-10000 GCA_016584305.1 Chionoecetes opilio | reverse complement strand
TCAACTTTCAGCAGGACCCACCACACCCCACCTACTCGACTCCTGCTCCCTGGGAAGCACCACCTCTCCACTTTTCTGCGCTGAAGCTCGCCAAATCCAAAGCCGACCTGTCATCGGCAGAGCTGGCATCAGAGGCAAGGGCGTCAGTACGATCTGCTCCGACTCATGCAGCTGACGTCTATTTTCACAGACGGCTCCGTAGACACAACAACAGGGACCGCAGCCGCAGCCGTCCACCACGACGAGTTTGCAGCCCTCTACCGCCTACCCGACAACTCCTCCACTCTACAGACTGAACTCCTTGCCATACTACGAGCACTCCAGCTCGCAGTACCCCGTGACATGAACGTCACAATCCACACTGACAGTCTGGGCGCAATCCAGGCACTTCAGACTGTGTCCCCTAAGGACAACGTGAACCTGATCACCTCTGTCCTGGCGACCGCCAAAAACATCCACGACAGCGGTAGCCACATACACCTAAAATGGGTTCCGAGCCACACAGGGATACCTGGCAACGAAGCGGCAGACCTAGCGGCCAAGGAGGCGCTCAGTCTTCCCCAGGTTACCGCGCCCATTCCGCCCAGCATCTCCCAGATCAAGGCTTCCGTCAGGAGGATTAGCCACGAACAGGCCGTAACTTGTCTCCGCCTTTGGATCACTAACCCTACCTCAAGCGCACACTGGTACAACACCACCAGGACCAACACCACGCCCTTTCCAAGAAACATCGGCAGGAAAACGAGGAACGCGCTGCACCAAGTCAGAATTGGCTACAAATGCCTCACAGAAATAAAAGGCACTCTGTCCCTAACATGCTGCCACTGCAATGTCGAGACAGTGTCCCCACTGAAGCACTACGTAATGGACTGTCCAGCGACCTCCGATATGCTAGCCAGGGGTCACGCTGCCGCCAAAGACGCCATAGCCAACACTTCCCATGATGCACTTGCCAGGCTAGTCACGCACCATCCACCACCTCGCTGAGCTGAGTCTTTTGACTCCTGTCCTGTTAGGTGCATCCCAACTCCAAAGAGCAATAGGGTGCCTCTAATACGTCGCTACATGCGCGTCAATTAGACTCCCTCTGCTACTGAGAGTTGGCTTCCAACACCGTGGGCCATATATCAATATATGTATATATATATATATATATATATATATATATATATATATATATATATATATATATATATATATATATATATATATATATATATATATATATATATATATATAATATAATATATATATATATATATATATATATATATATATATATATATATATATATATATATGTATATATATATATAAATTATTAATATTATTATTTTTTAATTTTTTTTTGTATGTGTGTGTATGTAACATATCCCTGTCGCCATATCAGGTAGGGGTGCTTCTGACGCTTTGCGACGCGGGCGAGTCAGACTTCTCACCTTGGTGATCATCGGGGGTCCCCATTTGCCGATTCACTGGATACGCATTCAGCTGTGGGCCGCCTTTATGGCTGTATGGCCCACGTCATTCATCCGTGGATGGCAATCTACAACAACAACAACAACAGCTACTCAGGGTCTCACAAACCTTTACAATGTTTCCCTTGCATGCGGGTAGTTCCCCATACCATTCAAGACAGCCAACATACGACTTATACCCAAGCCCTCCAAACCCCCGACAGATCCCTCCAGCTACAGACCCATTAGCTTACTTGACGGACTTGGAAACACGTTTGAACGCTTAATTTTTTACAGACTCAGGTCACATCTAGAGACTGAACATGACATCCCCCCCGTACAATTTGGTTTCCGTCCCTAACTCGACAGAAACTTAAACAAAATTTTTAAATTTTTTTAAAAAAATAAATTTTAAAAAACCCAAAAATTTTAAAATTTTAACAAAAAAAAATTCTCCGATTTTCACCATAACTCATTAAAACTTTCCTATCCAAAAAAAAACTCTTGCATTGAAAAAAACTAGATTCACCCCCCAACGGTGCCCCCAAGGCCTCCTTTTTCCCCCCCTTTTAACTTAAAAAACCAAAACACCCCCCCACCCTTTCCACCTACCTGCAGGTTTCCCCCCTATACACCTAACCTTTCCCCCCCCCAAAAGGGGGAACTAAATTTTTTTTTTTTTTTACAAAAATCCTTTCCACCTAACGCCCCCTTATTTCCAAAATTTAACTTTCCCCAATTTTTTTAAACCTTCCCCCCCGTCCCCTACCCCCCCAAAAAACCCCCCAACCAAAATTTTATTCCCCTTGAAAACCAAAAAAAAAACCCAACACTACAAAAAACTCTCTCCTTTTCCGCTTTCCCCCCCCAAAAAAAAAAAAAAAATTCAACCCTTTTTTTTCCCCCCTTATTCTCCCTAGGCTCTTAACTCCTATTCCCCTACTCCTCAAAAAAGTGCGTTTAAAAGGGGGGGGGGGGGGGGGGGGCCCCAATTTGGGCCCCCCCATTTTGGGTACCCCTCTTAAAAACCCCTTTTTCAAAAAATTTTAAAATTCCCTTTTTTCCCCCCAAAAAATTTTTACCCCCCAAACCCGATTCCAAAACCCTTTTTTTTCCCCCTCCCCTTTTAAAACCCCAAACCCAAACCTTTAAAAATTTTTTTAAAAAAAAAACCCCCTTTTTCCCCTCCCCCCGTTTTTAAACAAAACCCAAAACCTTCCTTTTCAATTTTTCCCTCCCCAAAAGGGTTTTTCCCCCCCCCCTTTTTTTTTTCCCCCCCCCGTTTTAAGGTTTGTTGGCCCTTTCCGGGGCCCCAATTTTTTCCCGGGGGCCCCACACTATTTTTTGGGTCCCCTTTCATTTTTTTAAAAAAAATTTTTTGGGAAATTTTAAAAAAATTTTTCCCCCAAAATTTAAAACCCCCCCTTTTTCCCTTCATAAACAAAAAAAATTTTTAAAACCTCAAAAAAAAAAAAGGGCATTTTTAAAAAAAATTTTTTTTTAAAAATTTTTTTTTTCCCCCAAAAAAAAAATTTTTTTTAAAAATTTAAAAATTTTTTTTTTAAAAAAATTTAAAAAAAAAAAAACAAAAAAAAAAAAAAAAAAAAATTTTTTTTTTTTTAAAAATCTTTTTTTTTCAAAAAAATTTTTTTAAATAAATTTAAAATTTTTAAAAAATAAAAAATTTTTTTAAAAAAAAAAAAGGGGGGGGTTTTTTTTTTTCGGTTTTTAGAAAAAATTTTTAAAAAATTTTTTTTTATAATATATTATTTTTTTTCCCCAAAATTATTATTTTTAAAATTTTTTTTAAATTTATATTTTTTTTAATTATTTTTTTATAATTTTTTAAAAATCAAATAAATTTTAAAAAATTAAAAAAAAATTTTAAATAAATTTTAATATTTTAAAAAAAAAAAAAATTTTTTTAAAATTTAAACTTAAAAAAAAATTAAAAAAAAATTTATTTTTTTAAAAATTTTTTAAAATATATAATTAAATATATATATATAATATTATATATATATATATATATAAAAAAAATTTTTTTTAAAATTTTTAAATATTATAATATATATATATATAATATTTTATATTATAATATAATATATAATTAATATAAAAAAAAAAATTTTTTTTATATTTTTATATTTATATATATATATAAATTTAATAATATTTTAATTATTTTAAATATTATTTTTTATATATTTTTAATATATTTTTTTTTAAAAAAAAATATTTAAAGGGATGAAATTTTTTTTTTTTTTTTTACTTTTTTATTAAATTTTTTTTTTTTTTGTTTATTCGAAGTTTTCTGGTTAAGTTAAAAAAACTCCCCCTTTCAGGGGGGTTTGGATTTTTTCTCGTTCTCTCAGCCGGGAATTTGAAAAAATATGATAAAGAGGGATACAAAAAATGGGGAGGTGGGGGGGGAAGAAAAAAAAATTAGTTTGGGGAAAAGAAGGGTTAATGTTGGGGGGGCGAAAAAAAAGGGGTGCTTGGGGGGAGGAAAGGCAAGGTTGTTTTGGGAGCAGAAACGATTTTTTTTTGGGGGGGTTTGGGGGGTTTTGGGGGGTTTGGAAAGGGGGGTTTTTTTGGGTTTTTTTTGTAAGGGAGGATTTTTTTTTTTAGGTAGGGGAAATTGTTTTGGGGTAAAAAAAATTTGTGCCTTTTTTAATTTGTGGCTTTTTGGGGTTTGGGAAAATTTTTGGGGGTGAGGGGAAAGGGAAAAAGGGAAAGGGGTGCTGCTTCTGATTGGCCGAATAGATTTGTTTTTTGTGGGGGGTAAAAATTTTTTTTCATTTAAAAACCCTCGGGGAAAAAATTGCCAAAAAGTCCCCCAAGACCGGGCCCCCCCCCCGGGGGAAAAAGGGGACGCTGCACATTGCGAACTCACGCCCTCACCCCCTTCCCCCCCCCGGGGCATGAAGGAAGAGGGGGGCGAAAATTTGTTGGGGGAATAAAGTTTAAATTTGGAATGGGGTGGAAAGTTCAGTATATAACGGGGGGGGGGGGTTTAAATTTTTTAAAAGGGGGTTTTTTGGGCGGGGAAAAAGGGGGGGGGTTTGGGTGGCGCTGCGAGGGGGTTTTTCCCTTGAACTGGGGCGAAAAGGGGTTTTCTCAATTTGTTTTATTTTTTATTATCCAACGATATTAAGGGGGCGATTAGTTGCGAAATGGGGGGATTTTGATGTATTTAAAATTTATACCTTTAGTGTCGTGTTCCATCTTAAAACGTATTCTGTATTCTCTAAGGGGCTTATGTTTGATATTGCAAGAAATTTAAGAGCCATAGGGCAGTAAGTAAGGAGAGGAAAATAAAGGGGTTGTAAAGTTTTTTTTTTGGTTTTTAGGGGCTGAGCGGAAGCGGTAAAGAAAGGGGAAGCCTTTTTTTTTCTATTGCCTGTTTTGTTTTTTTGTGTTGGGTTTAATCTAAGGGTTTTACAATATTGACCCCAAGATTGGGGTTTTTGGTGATGGATATGGGGAAGGGTGGGGGGGATTTAGTTTATGGAGAAGATGCGAGGTTTAATCTTTGTTTAAATAAGTGGCTTTTGTCTTGTCAGGGTGGGGTGGATTGGGCCCTTTCAGCTCCCACAACACAAACATCTAGTTCCCGTTGCATGCGGGTTGCAAAGCGTCTAGCGTGTATGAGCGTGTGAGGGCTGTCCGTCGTCAGCGATTTGGGTGTACATTGAGACGGGTGAAAGTGTCGGGAAAGTCATGCTATACATTTTAAAAATAAAGGGCTAAGACCGAGCCTTGAGGGACCCGGCTTGGGGGGTAAAGAAATCTGATGTCTTTTCAAATGCAAGAGTCCCCCACTTTGTCTGCAGTCAATAGTTGCAAAGTAAAATTTTAAAGAGTGTATTAGGTAGGTTAAAGTCGGTAGAATCTTGTTTTTTTAGTCCGTGTGCCAGACTGTGTCAATGCTTTTTGACGTCTTTTTTTAGATAAGCGTCTTATTTCTTATGTGTCTGGGGGGACTTAACGTAGGTGAGGTGTTTTAGGGGTCTTCTGTCGAGGTGTAGGGACGGGAAAACCAAAATTTTACGGGGGGGGGTGTCATGTTTATCTCTAGAGTGACCCATCTGTAAAAATTAGCGTTTAAACGTGTTTCCAATCCGTCAAAATAAGCTAATGGGGCTGTAGGGTGGAGGGATCTGTCGGGGGTTTGGAGGGGTTGGGGATAAGTCGTATGTTGGCTGTCTTGAAAGGTAATGGGGAACTACCCGCATGCAGGGAAAAATTTAAAAATTTGTGAGACCCTGGTAGCTGTTGTTGTTTTGTTGTAGATTGCCATCCCGGGTGAATGACGTGGGGCCCTACGCCCTAAAAGGGGGCCCACAGCTAATGCGTATCCAGTGAAAGGGAAAAGGGGACCCCGAT
Organism: Chionoecetes opilio; assembly: GCA_016584305.1. Taxonomy (NCBI): domain Eukaryota; kingdom Metazoa; phylum Arthropoda; class Malacostraca; order Decapoda; family Majidae; genus Chionoecetes; species Chionoecetes opilio. The sequence continues at coordinate 4,155 of JACEEZ010006257.1, read as the reverse complement.
GATCACCAAGGTGAAAAACTGCTCGCCCGCGTCGCAAGCGTCAGAAACACCCCCACCTGATATGCGACGGGATATGTTACATACACACACATACAAAAAAAAAAAAAAAAATAATATTAAAAATTTATATATAAATATTTTATATATATATATATATAAATATATATAATATATATATATATATATATTATAATATATATATATTATTTTATAAAATTATATATTATATTAATTTTATTAATATAATATATATATAATATATATAATAATATTTTTATATATATACCTATATTGATATTGGGCCCCCGGGGTTGGAAGCCAACTCTCAGTAGCAAGGGATCTAATTTGGGGCATGTAGCGACTATTAGAGGCACCCTATTTTTCTCTTTTGGGGTTGGGGTGCACCTAACAGGACGGATCAAAAAACTCAGCTCAGCGAGGGGGTGGTGGTGCGTGACTACCTGCAAGTCCATGGGAAGTTTGGGTATGGCGTCTTTGGGGGCAGCGTGACCCCCGGCTAGCATATGGAGGTCGCTGGACAGTCCTTACGTTGCTTCAGTGGGGACCTGTCTCGACTTGCATGCGCATGTTAGGGGCGAGTGCTTTTATTTCGTAGGCTTTGTAGCCATTCTGACTTGGGGCAGCGCGTTTTCCCCGTTTTTCCGCCGATGTTTCTTGGGAAGGGCGTGGGGTTGGTCCTGGTGGTGTTGTACCCGTGTGCCTTGAGGTGGGTTTTGTGACCAAAAGGGGGAGCAATTACGGCCTGTTCGTGGCTAAAACCTCCTGACGGAAGCCTTGATCGGGAGGCGGGGGGAATGGGCGCGGTAACCTGGGGAAGACTGAGCGCCTCCTTGGCCGCTAGGGCTGCCGCTTCGTTGCCAGGGATCCCTGTGTGGGTCGGGGCCCCTTTTAGGTTAAAGTGGCTACCCCTGCCCTGGTGTTTTTGGCGGTCGCCAGGACAGAGGTGATCGTTTTACGTTGTCCTTGGGGACACAGTCTGAAGTGCTGGATTGCGCCCAAATTCATGTGGATTGTGACGTTCATGTCACGGGGTACTGCGAGCTGGGTGCCGTATATGGGAAAGGGTTCATCTGTAAGTGGGGGTTTTCGGGGAGGGGGAGGGGCTGCAAACTCGTCGTGGTGGGGGCTGGGCTGCGGTCCCCGTTTGTTTTTCACGGAGCCGTCTGTGAAATAGACGTCGCTCTGAGTCGGAGCAATCGTACGACGCCCCTTGCCCCTGATGCCGCTCTGCCGTACAGGTCGCTTTGGATTTGGCGACTTCAGCGCGAAAAGTGGGGAGGTGGGGCTTCCCGGGGGCAATCGAGTAGGGGGGGTTTTGGTGGGTCCTGCTGAAAATTGAGGAAAACCTGCTGTGCGTTGAACGCCTCTATGTTTTTGGCCATTTGTTGCCCCCCGGGGTTCTTCTGGAAAAGGGTTTTGTCCCCCCTTAGGGTTGACCCCCTTTTTCAAGCAGGGTTTTTGCTGTGACCCCGCCTGCAGACTTGGGGAAATGAGAGATGGGGAGAGCATTAGCCGGGTGCGGGTGGGGGGCGGGTTTGTTTCGGGTGGGGGTGTTATCCTTGTCATCCTAGGCGCTCCTCCTGATCCCGAGCGCTTCTTTTGGACCGTTTCAAATGCGCTGGCCTGTGTTTGCT
>JACEEZ010006256.1:290000-365000 GCA_016584305.1 Chionoecetes opilio | reverse complement strand
CCTCTTCTTCCTCCTCCTCTTCACACGCGCGCCCACTCACTCCAATTTATACTTCCTCCTTCACAATTGCTATGATTTCTTCTGTTTTGCTGAAGGTTTTGCATTTACCGCCTTCTCAATTTCCTGCTTTTTACTGCTGTGCTGTTATGCTTCTTCCTCCTCCTCCTCCTCCTCCTCCTCCTTGAAAGGTGTGTTCACACCATTACAAAACACGCATAACATGACCATCTATCAAGCACTAAACCTACCCCCACAAACTAGTAGTAGTTAGCCATAGATTACAGCTTTCAACTTTCCTCACAAATTCCATGGAGTTTTTCTATACTGCATGGTATCACTTCATTTCCGGCCAGCTTTGGCTGGAGGGATGGGTGGGTGGGCCTTCTACTTTCCTATCCTTTCTCTCTTATCATCTAGTTAGTGTAGTGTAGTTAAAGCAAACAGCCTTGTAAGGACCTATCGGTCTGTTGCTGTTTGTGTTTCCTTTGTATTCCTTTGTAATCCTCCTCCTCCTCCTCTTCTTCTGTTTCCTCCTCCTCTTCCTGATCCTCCTGCTTCGCCATATGGTCTATATTTTCCCCTTTTTATTGTCTTCTGTATGCAGTATTGCTAAGTTTCTCCGGTAGTATTCCAGATGAACAACGAATTCACTTTGGTGGACGAATTTTTTTTTTCTGGTGAGTTTTGATGTTTTGAATTAATCTGCTGAACGTTTCTGTCGCTTTTTTTTTTTTTTTTTTTTTTTTTTTTTTTTTTTTTTTTTTTTTTTTTTTTTTTTTTTTTTTTTTTTTTTTTAGCTAGTATAGTTAGTTAGGTAAAAGTTAGGTTAGGTATAGGTTCGGTTAGGTTCAATTTTTTTTTGTCATTATTGTTGCAAATCACTAAGAATTTTTTTTATATTTGCGACAGAAACGGTTAGCAGATTAAGTTGAAAACACATCAAAACTCACCTGAAAAAAATAGTTTCGTCCACCCAAGGAAGTTCGGTGTTCATCTGGAAATGTACCGCAGCTCCTTGTTATATTCCTACTTTTCTTTCTTATCACGCTGTCTCGTATCTTATGTTCCACCGGTTGTATTTCCTTTCAGTTTAATGTCCCTTTTTTAACTTGGCATATTGTTTAATTTCTTCGTCATCTTATTTCTTGGGCCATTTTCTTTCGCTTTCTCTTATTTCTTCTTTCTTTTCCTCCCTGTTCCTGCCTTCTCTTTCCTTCCCCGGTGTCTGCGCTGTACTTTCCTTTCTTTCTTTTCCTCCCTGTGTCTGAGCTGTCGTGTTTTTTTCGTAACCCAAAGCAAAGACATACAACAACGCCCAAGGCAGAATGTGGCGGGACTCATATTCCCGTTCTCTATGCGAGTGTGTGGTTTCCGAGTGAAGACGCTTGGCTGTAGCTCCGAAACTAACCATAGGATTTTCACGTAAATACCCTCATTGTGATTTCCACGCAAGGTTACTCGTGCACTTACATGTTATTTAGTAGTCTACCCTATCCGCAACCTAACGTAACCTAACCTGACGTGTTCAAGAGTAAACGCCACATACTCTTCCAGAAAACGGGAGTATGCGGGCGGGACAGGCTTGCATGGAGGCTGCCTGGCTGTCATTCTTGCTCTCTAGTTTATGTTGATTACGTGTCGGCGGTGGTGTTTGCTTTGAAGGCCTGAGGGTGGTGGCTCGGGGAGGAGGTGGTGGTGGTGATGTAAGGAGGTGGTGCCGGTGGTGATTTAGGGAGGAGGATGTGATGAGGTGGTGATGTAAGGAGGTGGTGCCGGTGGTGATTTAGGGAGGATGTGGTGAGGTGGTGATGTAAGGAAGCAGTGAGCGCACAAGGCAACTCTCCTGCATAATGTGTTTGTTGTGGTCTCTCTCGCTTGTTTGGGTCTCCTTTTGTGCCTTGATTTATGATTGTGGTTGTTGTTATGGTAATGAGGAGGAGGAGGAAGGTGTGGCTGCTTACTGAGTTGATGCTTCCTGTTAGGTAGCACTTAATGCAACATTTAAGAACATTTGCTTCAGAATTCAAGAGCATATTTGGATAAAAGGAAGAATAGATTCCATTTTAATTCATTCAAAATTTAAAGGAAAATTGCTTCAAAATTGAGGAAAATATTTGGATAATAAGAAGGAAGGAAGGACTTGGAAGGGAGAGGCGGGCGATCACAACTCACACATCTCTCCCTCCGCGCTTCTTGAATTTCCGTTAATTTCGCGTATAATTTACTCTGGTGAATAATCCGGCATTACAGTAATAGCAATGTGCCTCGGAGGGCCTCCGCCGAACCCCTGAAACTGGCTCACCGAACCCAGGTTAAGAACCACTGATATAGGGTATATTTAGGTATACTGAGGACTGATATAGAGCTCTCTTGGTTCATATAATGTGTATGTGTTTGTTACAATATCATCATTATAATTATTTTTTGTATGGCTACCGGTCGTTATTTCTGATCGTATGTTGTTATTTCTGATCGTATGTTGTTATTTCTGATCGTATGTTGTTATTTCTGATCGTATGTTGTTATTTCTGATCGGATGTTGTTATTTCTGATCGTATGTTGTTATTTCTGATCGGATGTTGTTATTTCTGATCGTATGTTGTTATTTCTGATCGTATGTTGTTATTTCTGATCGTATGTTGTTATTTCTGATCGTATGTTGTTATTTCTGATCGTATGTTGTTATTTCTGATCGTATGTTGTTATTTCTGATCGTATGTTGTTATTTCTGATCGTATGTTGTTATTTCTGATCGTATGTTGTTATTTCTGACCGGATGTTGTTATTTCGGTTTTTTTATGAGGTGAGTCGATCATCGTGAGTAAGAAAAGAGTAAAGTTGGAATCTCCTTTTATTTGACATTTCTCTTGTTTTTCCTTACACGTGGCAGACCTTTCTTCTTATTTCCTGTTCAGTGACCCCTCCTCCCCTCCCCCCCCACCCCCCTCTCTTTCTTCTGCTTCTTATCTCCTCACCTCATTCACCACCATTGTTTACCTTCCACAGACTGGTGTTGAGTCTCACAGCAAGCAACCTCCTGCTGACACTGGTGGTGCTACCGGGCTTGGTGGCGTCTGTGGTACTGGGGCCGCCCTCGCAACACCCCCACACACACCACCACACCTCCCTTCCCCTCCTCTCGGCTCCCCACAACACCTCCCGCACCCGTAACACCACTGAAGAAGTCGCAGAAGGAGTAACAGTTAGAATCATACGTGATTTACCGCCTGGAGTTACGGGTCGGGATGGTGACGTACGCGTTGGGGAGTCATTGGATCTTCCCCTGGAGGAGTCATGGCTTGGTAACGCCAGTAGGAGCCTCGGCAGGGATGTGGGGGTGCAGGGGAGGACGGGGCGTGGCGGGGAAGGTGGTGAAGGAGGTGGTGGGTCGGCGGCGTTGTGTCAGGGAGCTGCCTTCGTCGCCAACCTTGTGACCGCCGCCTCTGCCATCACCGTGGCTATCATCGCTCTGGACCGGTGGGTGAGAGAGAGAGAGAGAGAGAGAGAGAGAGAGAGAATATATTACGCCTTTCCCCATGAAGAGAGAGAGAGAAGAAAAAAAAATAGTACAACTTCTTTCCTCATCAAGAGAGAATGAGTAGAGAGAGAGAGAGAGAGAGAGAAGAAATACAACTTCTTTCCCATCAGAGAGAGAGAGAGAGAGAGAGAGAGAGAGAGAGAGAGAGAGAGAGAGAGAGAGAGAGAGAGAGAGAAAGACAGAGACAGAGACAGAGACAGAGACAGAGACAGAGAGAGAATAATATATTACTCCTTTCCCATGAATAGAACGCTTTGTTATTGTAGGAAGTAATTACCATGGCATTTAAGTCCATGCAGACCATTTCCTGCCCTCACACACACACACACAGTCACACACACACACACACGCACACACAGTCACACACAGTCCACACCACACACACACACACACACAGACACACACACACACCACACACACACACACGACACAACCACACACACACACACACACACACACACACACACACACACACACACACACACACACATTATGTTGCCTGGGTTGTGGCGTGTTAAGGCCCAGACAGACAAACACGAAAAAAATTATCCTAGAGTAACAAAAATTATTAGCACTTATGCTGCGGCCTTTTAGTCGCCTATAGAGCTCTGTGCATCCTGAGAAACAGAGAAGAGAGAACACAGAGAAACAGAAGCAGACAAGAAAGAAGAGAAGAGAGAGCAGAGAGAGAACGACGAGAGACGAGAGAAGAAGAGCAGAGAGAAGAGAGAGAACAACAGAAGGATCCACCGATTAGGGAGGAGCGGTAAAAGTGGGGGGGTAGGGGGTTAGGGGCGACGGAAGACGAGGAAATATCCTAGAGCAAAAAGCGATTTGCTGCCTAGTCCTAAAGGTCTGTGTGTTGTGTGGGGGGGTGAGATGGAGTGTGGAGGTGGTGTATGGGGAGGAGCTAGTCTCCAAGAGACTTAGCATACAGACATACGAGAGATAATACAAAGAGGAGGATGTAGTAAGGTGAGGAGACGTAAAGGAGGTACGCAGTAGATGTGGGACGTAGCTACATGGGAGGTAATATAGCACACGCCAGTATTGACATGTAATAATTCATTCATCATCATCACCTACATGGTGGAGGTAGCATCACTGGAGCCACCACCATGTCATCGATTTCGTGTGCGTTGTGTAATGGGGACGGTATGCTTAGTTCTTCACTTAACAGACTTACATACATACATACATACATACATACATACATAGTGATGAGTTAAATACAGTCCATCATCACAACTACATAGAAATACATCACTACCATTATCATCACCATCACACTACATCGGTACGAATACATCACTACCACCACCACCATCACCATCACCATCATCAATTCATCATCATCACCACTACATACAAATACATCACTACCACCACCATCACCATTATCATCACCATTATCACCACCACCACTACATATAAAAACACACATCACTACCATCACCACCACCATTATCATCACCATTATCGCCACCACCCCTACATATAAAAACACACATCACTACCATCACCACCACCATTGCCACCACCATCATCACCACCACCACTACACACAAACACATCACTACCACTACAATCACCATCACTACAATCACCATTTTCACCATCACCCCCTCCATGTTGCAGGTATCTAGCCATCGTGCGGCCCATGGTGTACGGTGTGATGGTGACGGGCAACAGGTGCTTGGTGCTCCTGGCCTGGTGCTGGGTACAGGCCGCCCTCACCGCCCTGCCCCCACTCCTAGGATGGGCAAGGTTAGCTACTATACCCCAGCTGTCTAACTTTCCTTCCTCCTCATGTTATAACTACTACACCACCTGTTATACCCTCTCTTCTCTTCCTCCTTGTATTAGCTACTACACCAGCTGCCTCTAACTCCTTCCTCCTCGTATTAGCTACTACACCACTGCCTCAACTTCCTTCTCTCGTATTAGCTACTACACCACTGTCTCTAACTTTCTTTCCTCCTCGTATTAGCTACTACACCAGCTGTCTCTAACTTCCTTCCTCCTCGTATTAGCTACTACACCAGCTGCCTCTAACTTCCTTCCTCCTCGTATTAGCTACTACACCAGCGTCTCTAACTTTCCTTCCTCCTCGTATTAGCTACTACACAGCTGTCTCTAACTTCCTTCCTCCTCGTATTAGCTACTACACCAGCTGCCTCTACTTCCTTCCTCCTCGTATTAGCTACTACACCAGCTGCCTTAACTTCCTTCCTCCTCGTATTAGCTACTACACCAGCTGCCTCTAACTTTCCTTCCTCCTCGTATTAGCTACTACACAGCGCCTCTAACTTTCTTCCTTCCCGTATTAGCTACTACACCAGCTGTCTCTAACTTTCCTTCTCCTCGTATTAGCTACTACACCAGCTGTCTCTCTCTCTTCCTCCTGCGTATTAGCTACTACACCAGCTCTAACTTTCTCCTCTCGTATAGCTACTACACCAGCTGTCTAACTTTCTCCTCTGGTATTAGCTACACACCAGCTGTCTCTCTCTCTTCCTCCTCGATAGCTACTACACCAGCTGTCTAACTTTCTTCCTCCTCGTATAGCTACTACACCAGCTGTCCTCTCTTCTCTTCCTCCTCGTATTAGCTACTACACCAGCTGTCTAACTTTTCTTCCTCCTCGTATTAGCTACTACACCAGCTGTCTAACTTTTCTTCCTCCTCGTATTAGCTACTACACCAGCTGCCTCTAACTTCCTTCCTCCTCGTATTAGCTACTACACCAGCTGCCTCTAACTTTCTCTCCTCGTATTAGCTACTACACCAGCTGCCTCTAACTTTCCTTCCCCCTCGTATTAGCTACTACACCAGCTGCCTCTAACTTTCCTTCCTCCTCGTATTAGCTACTACACCAGCTGTCTCTAACTTTCCTTCCTCCTCGTATTAGCTACTACACCAGCTGTCTCTAACTTTCCTTCCTCCTCGTATTAGCTACTACACCAGCTGCCTCTAACTTTCCTTCCTCCTCGTATTAGCTACTACACCAGCTGCCTCTAACTTTTCTTCCTCCTTGTATTAGCTACTACACCAGCTGCCTCTAACTTTCCTTCCTCCTCGTATTAGCTACTACACCAGCTGCCTCTAACTTTCCTTCCTCCTCGTATTAGCTACTACACCAGCTGCCTCTAACTTTCCTTCCTCCTCGTATTAGCTACTACACCAGCTGCCTCTACCTTTCTTCCTCCTCGTATTAGCTACTACACCAGCTGCCTCTACCTTCTTCCTCCTCGTATTAGCTACTACACAGCTGCCTCTAACTTTTCTTCCTCCCGTATTAGCTACTACACCAGCTGCCTCTAACTTTCCTTCCTCCTCGTATTAGCTACTACACCAGCTGCCTCTAACTTTCCTTCCTCCTCGTATTAGCTACTACACCAGCTGCCTCTAACTTTCCTTCCTCCTCGTATTAGCTACTACACCAGCTGCCTCTACCTTTCTTCCTCCTCGTATTAGCTACTACACCAGCTGCCTCTAACTTTCCTTCCTCCTCGTATTAGCTACTACACCAGCTGCCTCTAACTTTCCTTCCTCGTATTAGCTACTACACCAGCTGCCTCTAACTTTCCTTCCTCCTCGTATTAGCTACCACAACCAGTGCATTTTTTACCATGCTAACTGGGCGACCAAAATGTCTCCCAGTGATGGAAAACTGTCGCCCAGTAAGAACAATTTTAAGCTACTGGGCGACAAGATATTTGTTCATAAAATCCTTCCTGGATGCAATGGTTCATCATATCTGTGTGTGTAAGATCCAGAAGTGCACTCTTATTACTGCATAGGATCTTTACTTATACACGACACACAAAAGGGTGAAGTTGATGTATCCAAAAAACTATATTTTAACAGATAGGCCTTTACCTTTCTGGCTATCCAAAGAATGTCGCCCAGTAAGATTTGCTTAAAAAATGCACCGACTACACCAGCTGCCTCTAACTTCTCTTCCTCCTCGTATTAGCTACTACACCAGCTACTACACCAGCTACTACACCAGCTACTACACCAGCTACTACACCAGCTACTACACCAGCTGCCTCTAACTTCTCTTCCTCCTCGTATTAGCTACTACTTCAGCTACTACACCAGCTACTACACCAGCTACTACACCAGCTACTACACCAGCTACTACACCAGCTACTACACCAGCTCTCTCTTTTCTTCCTCATTTTTCCTTCTTTTCTAGATTTTGTTTTATTTCATTCCCTCTTCTCTCTTCCTTCTTTCTTTTTTTGTGTTTTCATCCTTTTTTCATTTTCCTTCACCCTTATTAACTCTTCCTCTTCCTCTTCCTCTTCCTTTTCCTTCTTTTCTAGGTTTCATTTTATTTCCTTCCCTCTTTTTTCTTTTCTTTTCCTTCCTTGTTTTGTGTCTCATCCTTTCTTTCATTTTCTTCCTCCTTTTTCTTTTCCTTTTCCTTCTTCTTTTCTAGGTTTCATCATTTTATTTCCTTCCCTCTTCTTTCTTTTCTTTTCCTCCTCTTGCCTTCCTTCTTCTTTCCTTTCTCTTCCTCTTCCCTCCTAATTTTCTTGGTTTCCTTTGATTTCCTTTCTTTCTTTTTCTTTCTCTCTTCCTTCTTTTCTAGGTTTCATCATTTTATTTCTTTCGCTCTTTTCTTTTTATTTTATTTTCCGCTTCCTTCTTTTGTGTGTTTCATATTTTTTTCTTAATTTTCTTCCTTTTTTTCTATTTCTCTTCCTCTTCCTCCTTTTTCTTCCTCCTTTTCCTCTTCCTCCTTTTCCTTTCCTTTCCTTTCCTCCTTTTCCTCCTCCTTCCTCCTTTTCCTCTTCCTCCTTTTCCTCCTTTCTTCCTCCCCTTCTTCCTTCCTCCTTCCTCTTCTTTTTATTTTCTTCCTTCCTCTTCCTCCTTTTCTAGATTTCATTTTATTTCCTACCTTCCTTTTTACCCCTCTTCCTTCCTTCCTTTGTTCAATATCTTCCTTATTTACCTTATCTTACCTCTATTACCCTTTCACTACCTTATCTTAATCCTTCTATGTTGCTCTATCCTTTTTTTCCATTTCTTTCTTCCTTTATTCCTTTTCTCTTTCTTCCTTTATTCCTTTTCTCTTTCTTCCCTCTTTTTTATTTTATTTATTTTTTATTCCATCCTTTTTTTCTCTTTGTTCCTGTTTTATTTTTATTATTTTTCGTCATTTTCCTGATTTCCCTCTTTCTCTTCCTTCCTTATTTTTTATATTTCATCCTTGTTTTCATTTTCTTCTATCCGTTTTCTCTTCCTTCCTTCTATCCGTTTTCTCTTCCTTCCTTCTATCCTTTTATATCTTCCTTCCTTCTATCCGTTTTCTCTTCCTTCCTTCTATCCGTTTTCTCTTCCTTATTTCTATCCGTTTTCTCTTCCTTCCTTCTATCCGTTTTCTCTTCCTTCCTTCTATCCGTTTTCTCTTCCTTCCTTCCTTCTATCCGTTTTCTCTTCCTTCCTTCTATCCGTTTTCTCTTCCTTCCTTCTATCCGTTTTCTCTTCCTTCCTTCTATCCGTTTTCTCTTCCTTCCTTCTATCCTTTTATTATATCTTCCATCCCTTTTTTTTCCTCCGCATCCTTTCCTCCATGCCTTTTATGTATTCTAATTAACCCCTTGAGGCCCAGAACGTAATTTCCATAGTAATTTGAGTGCCAATAGCCAATTTTTAGTGATTATAAGAATATTTTATAGATATGACCTGTTTATTATCCTTGACTAACTAATCTGGTATATTAAGTGACTTTTCTTAATTTTATGACGCGACAACATTTTTTTTAGCAAAGGAAAGATCTGGGCGTGAAGGGTTTAACATCTCATTTATCTTCCCTTACAGCCCTGACCTTGCCTTAGGTGCGGCCAAGGTCATTGTAGTGTTTGTTACTCACCACATCTTTTCCTCTCTACATCCCCAACATCTTTTCCTCCCCACATCCCCAACATCTTTTCCTCTCCACATCCCCAACATCTTTTCCTCCCCACATCCCCAACATCTTTTCCTCTCCACATCCCCAACATCTTTTCCTCCCCACATCCCCAACATCTTTCCTCCCATCCCACATCTTCCTCCACATCCAACATCTTTTCCTCCCCACATCCCCAACATCTTTTCCTCTCCACATCCCCAACATTTTCCATCCCCTTTTCCTCTCCACATCCCCAACATCTTTTCCTCTCCACATCCCCAACATCTTTTCCTCTCCACATCCCCAACATCTTTTCCTCTCCACATCCCCAACATCTTTTCCTCTCCACATCCCCAACATCTTTTCCTCTCCACATCCCCAACATCTTTTCCTCTCCACATCCCCAACATCTTTTCCTCCCCACATCCCCAACATCTTTTCCTCTCCACATCCCCAACATCTTTTCTCCTCCCCAAATCCCCAACATCTTTCCTCTCCACATCCCCAACATCTTTTCCTCTCCACATCCCCAACATCTTTTCCTCCCACATCCCCAACATCTTTTCCTTCCCACATCCCCAACATCTTTTCCTCCCCACATCCCCAACATCTTTTCCTCTCCACATCCCCAACATCTTTTCCTCTCCACATCCCCAACATCTTTTCCTCCCACATCCCCACATCTTTTCCTCCACATCCCCAACATCTTTTCCTCCCCACATCCCCAACATCTTTTCCTCTCCACATCCCCAACATCTTTTCCTCCCCACATCCCCAACATCTTTTCCTCTCCACATCCCCAACATCTTTTCCTCCCCACATCCCCAACATCTTTTCCTCTCCACATCCCCAACATCTTTTCCTCCCCACATCCCCAACATCTTTTCCTCTCCACATCCCCAACATCTTTTCCTCCACATCCCCAACATCTTTTCCTCTCCACATCCCCAACATCTTTTCCTCTCACATCCCCAACATCTTTTCCTCCCCACATCCCCAACATCTTTTCCTCCCCACATCCCCAACATCTTTTCCTCCCCACATCCCCAACATCTTTTCCTCTCCACATCCCCAACATCTTTTCCTCTCCACATCCCCAACATCTTTTCCTCTCCACATCCCCAACATCTTTTCCTCTCCCACATCCCCAACATCTTTTCCTCTCCACATCCCCAACATCTTTTCCTCTCCACATCCCCAACATCTTTTCCTCCCACATCCCCAACATCTTTTCCTCTCCACATCCCCAACATCTTTTCCTCCCACATCCCCAACATCTTTTCCTCTCCACATCCCCAACATCTTTTCCTCCCCACATCCCCAACATCTTTTCCTCTCCACATCCCCAACATCTTTTCCTCCCCACATCCCCAACATCTTTTCCTCTCCACATCCCCAACATCTTTTCCTCTCCACATCCCCAACATCTTTTCCTCTCCACATCCCCAACATCTTTTCCTCCCACATCCCCAACATCTTTTCCTCCACATCCCCAACATCTTTTCCTCCCACATCCCCAACATCTTTTCCTCCCCACATCCCCAACATCTTTTCTTCCACATCCCCAACACTTTTCCTCCCACATCCCCAACATCTTTTCTTCCACATCCCCAACATCTTTTCCTCCCCACATCCCCAACATCTTTTCTTCCACATCCCCAACATCTTTTCCTCCCCACATCCCCAACATCTTTTCTTCCACATCCCCAACATCTTTTCCTCCCCAATCCCCAACATCTTTTCTTCCACATCCCCAACATCTTTTCCTCCCCACATCCCCAACATCTTTTCCTCCCACATCCCCAACATCTTTTCCTCCCCACATCCCCAACATCTTTTCTTCCACATCCCCAACACTTTTCCTCCCCACATCCCCAACATCTTTTCTTCCACATCCCCAACATCTTTTCCTCCCCACATCCCCAACATCTTTTCTTCCACATCCCCAACATCTTTTCCTCACCACATCCCCAACATCTTTTCTTCCACATTCCCAACATCTTTTCTTCCACATCCCCAACATCTTTTCCTCTCCACATCCCCAACATCTTTTCCTCTCCACATCCCCAACATCTTTCCTTCCCACATCCCAACACTCTTTTCCTCTCCACATCCCAACATCTTTTCCTCCCACATCCCCAACATCTTTTCCTCCCCACATCCCCAACATCTTTTCCTCTCCACATCCCCAACATCTTTTCCTCCCACATCCCAACATCTTTTCTTCCACATCCCCAACACTTTCTCCACATCCCAACATCTTTTCTCTCCACATCCCACATCTTTTCCTCCCACATCCCAACATCTTTTCTTCCACATCCCCACATCTTTTCTCACCACATCCCCACATCTTTTCTCCACATCCCAACATCTTTTCTCTCCAATCCAACATCTTTCCTCCCAATCCCACATCTTTCTCCACATCCCCAACATCTTTCCTCCACATCCCCAACATCTTTCTCCACATCCCCAACATCTTTTCCTCCCACATCCCAACATCTTTTCTCCACATCCCCAACATCTTTCCTCTCCACATCCCCAACATCTTTTCCTCCCACATCCCCACATCTTTTCCTCTCCACATCCCAACATCTTTCCTCTCCACATCCCCACATCTTTTCCTCCCACATCCCAACATCTTTCCTCCCACATCCCCAACATCTTTTCCTCCCACATCCCAACATCTTTTCCTCTCCACATCCCCAACATCTTTCCTCCCCACCACCCAACATCTTTTCCTCTCCACATCCCAACATCTTTTCCTCTCCACATCCCACATCTTTTCCTCTCCACATCCCAACATCTTTTCCTCCACATCCCAACATCTTTTCTCTCCACATCCCCAACATCTTTCCTCCCCCCCCACATTTCCCCAACACTCTTTTCTCCACATCCCCATCTCCCAATCCCCAATCTTTCTCCAATCCCACATCTTCCTCCCATCCCCAACATCTTCCTCCCACATCCCACCTCTTTCCTTCCAACACATCTTTTCTCCCCTTTCACATCTTTCCTCCTCACTCCCCACTTTCTCTTACACTTACCTCTCCATTTGTACACTTTTCCTCTCCTCCCCAACACTTTTCCCTCATTTTTCACATCCCCATTTTCCTAATCCTCATTTTCACGTATTCCCTTCATTTTCACTTACCCTTATTTTACACTTATTCCTTCATTTGTCCTATTCCCTTCTTTTCACTATTCCCTTCATTTTACACTTTTCCCTTCATTTTACACTTTTCCTTCATTTTACACTATTCCCTTCATTTGTACACTATTCCCTTCATTTGTACACTTTCCCTTCATTTGTACACTTATTCCTTCATTTGTACACTTATTCCCTTCATTTGTACACTTGTTCCCTTCATTTGTACACTTTTCCCTTCATTTGTACACGTATTCCCTTCATTTTTACACTTTTCCCTTCATTTGTACACTATTCCCTTCATTTTTACACTTATTCCTCCTCTCTTTTATACATCTTTATTCCCTTCATTCTGTACACTTTTCCCATCATTTACACTTTTCCTCTTCATTTTACACTTTCCCTTCATTTGTACACTATTCCCTTCATTTGTACACTTATTCCCTTCATTGTACACTTATTCCTTCCTTCATTTGTACACTTGTTCCCTTCATTTTACACTTATTTCCCTTCATTTGTACACTTATTCCCTTCATTTGTACACTTATTCCCTTCATTTGTACACTTGTTCCCTTCATTTGTACACTTATTCCCTTCATTTGTACACTTGTTCCCTTCATTTGTACACGTATTCCCTTCATTTGTACACTTATTCCCTTCATTTTTACACTTATTCCCTTCATTTGTACACTTGTTCCCTTCATTTGTACACTTATTCCCTTCATTTGTACACTTATTCCCTTCATTTGTACACTTATTCCCTTCATTTGTACACTTATTCCCTTCATTTGTACACTTATTCCCTTCATTTGTACACTTATTCCCTTCATTTGTACACTTATTCCCTTCATTTGTACACTTATTCCCTTCATTTGTACACTTGTTCCCTTCATTTGTACACTTATTCCCTTCATTTGTACACTTGTTCCCTTCATTTGTACACGTTTTCCCTTCATTTGTACACTTATTCCCTTCATTTGTACACTTATTCCCTTCATTTGTACACTTATTCCCTTCATTTGTACACTTATTCCCTTCATTTGTACACTTATTCCCTTCATTTGTACACTTATTCCCTTCCTTTGTACACTTATTCCCTTCCTTTGTACACTTATTCCCTTCCTTTGTACACTTATTCCCTTCATTTGTACACTTATTCCCTTCATTTTTACACTTATTCCCTTCATTTGTACACTTATTCCCTTCATTTTTACACGTATTCCCTTCATTTTTACACTAATTCCCTTCATTTTTACACTTATTCCCTTCCTCTCCCCTTTTAGTAATCTAGTTATGCATCAACAACCTTCACTTCTCTCTTTAGCAACATTAGTTTCGTCTCATTTTTACACTTGTTCCCTTCATTTTTACACGTATTCCCTTCATTTTTACACTTATTCCCTTCATTTGTACACGTATTCCCTTCATATTTACACTAATTCCCTTCATTTGTACACGTATTCCCTTCATTTTTATACATATTCCCTTCCTCTCCCCTTTTCTTAATCTACTTATGCACCACAAGCCTTCATTTCGCTCTTTAGCAACATCACCATCTCATTTTTACACTTGTTCCCTTGCGGCCCCCTTTCTTAATCTGCTGATGCATCCCAAGCTGAGTCAAAAACTTCAGCTATTCAGATAAATGGAACCTTTTTATCTTTTATCTTTGGAATAAGGAGGAAGGGAGGTAGTGTTTCAGGGTGTGCCTTTCAGGGCGGGGAATAGATTAGGGCAGGATTAGTTAGTGGCTGTAGACCATTGGAAGGAATACTGTACATGCATAGGCTTACCATTTTTAAGGATTTCTGATTATTTTATTCATACCCTCTCTCTCTCTCTCTCTGTCTGTCTGTCTCTCTCTCTCTCTCTCTGTCTGTCTGTCTATCTGTCTGTCTCTCTCTGTCTGACTCTCTCTTTCTCTCTCTCTGTCTGTCTCTGTCTGTCTGTCTCTGTCTTTCTGTATCTCTCTCTCTCTCTCTCTCTCATTTCCTTCCCTCTTCTTTATTTTGTCCTCTCTCTCTCTATCTCTCTCTCTTCTCTCTCTCTCTCTATCTTCCCTGCAGCAGGTATGAGCAGCATGGGCGTCAGGGGCGCTGTGGGGTAGCCTGGGAGGCCTCGCCCTCCTACACTGCCGTCTGGGTGGTCAGTGTGTTCATCGTGCCCATCGTCATCATGCTCATCTGCTACTACTTCATCCTGCAGGTGGGTGAGGAGGAGGAGGAGGAAGGGAGGCGTGTATAGAGAGGCTTGAGGGGGTTGGGAGGGTATGTGTTGAGGAAAAGGAGTACAGTTTAGAGGGGAAGAGTAAGGAAGATGAGGCTAGGAGGGTTGTGTGTGTGTATATATGTGTGTGTGTGTGTGGTGGAAAGCTTAGTATATTGAGTGAGGGAGTGATGAGTCAAGGGGCCTGCTGTGTGAAGGCTTAGCATCAGGTGTGTGTGTGTGGTGTGTGTGTGTGTTTACCTAGTTGTAACATACAGGAAAAGAGCTATGCTCGTACTGTCCCGTCTCCAAATCTACTATTATCCAGTTTGCCTTTGAAGTCCTGAATACTTCTTGCATTAATCACTTTTGCATCAAGGTTGTTTCAGGCTTCTATGCTTCTATACGGGAAGCTGTATTTTTTTATGTCCTCTTGCATGTTGTCCTTTTCAATTTCTTCTCATGACCTCTTGTACTTCTATCGTCCCACACAAACAGATCTTCTCTATCAATTTTTTCCAGACCCTATTGATGCTCTATATACACTGCTATAAAATCTCCCCTTTCTCTTCTTTTCTCAAGAGTTGGGAGTTTCAGTCTTGAAAGTCTTTCCATCATATGGTAAATCTCTCAGGCTTGGAGCCATCTATGTGACCCAGTGTGACCTATCTATTGGACCCAGTGTGTGTGAGTGTGTGTGTGTGAGTGCGTGAGTGAGTGTGTGCAAGAGGTATTTATCACAGTATCAAAGAATTCTTATTTTTAGCATGAATGAATCACAGTTTATGTATTTTTATCCTCCCACCAGTGACTTATAGCAGGGATGAAATGTAGACTGTAAATCATGCGTTATCGGCCCACCTAAATCACTCCTTTATCCCCCACGTGCACAGCTCCTCTAAATCACTCCTACCCCCAATGCACAGGTCGCAAGAAACAAGTGCCGCCGCATCCACGTAGGCACTGTGCTCGGCTCCAGAGGCCCCACCGTCACCCCCGACGCCTCCTCCATGGGCGTGGAGGCGACGGGACCCCCCACCACCAGCCTTGAAGTGCCCCAGGGGAACCTCCATACCTCTACCTCCATGTCACCGCCTCATGAACTCTCCCTCCCCAAAGCTAATGGGCATGTGGTGGGCAATGGGAGGGGGCCAGGCGAGGGGCAGAGGGTACCTGGGAGTGGGCATGAACCCCCTACATTGGCTATCCCTACCCTGCTGGTGTCTGGTCTGGAGGTGCCCGATGCCCAGATTGTCCCGTACCGAAGCCGCAGTGTTTATGGGATGAATAGAGTGAGTTTTGTGTGTATTTACCTAGTTGTATTTACCTAGTTGTGTTTACCTAGTTGTGTTTTACAGGGCCTGAGCTACACTCTTGTGGTCCCGTCTCCGTATCTACATTTATCCAGTCTTTCTTTCAATTGGTGCACATTCTTTGCCGATATCACCTCCTCATTTAGTCCATTCCAAACTTCTACATTTCTATGAGGGAAGCTGTACTGTGTATGTGTGTATGTGTGTGTGTATTTACCTGATGTGGTAGAATCTCACGGTTAATCAGTACTGCGACATTACCGTGGCATGCAGAGTTTTAAGTCAATGGGAAATATCATTGTAGGTACTAAAGCCTTTTGCCTAGGGACGGATTTTCTACTACCAATTTACAACTCAGTGATTCATAGAAGGTTGGTCTGATGAATGGGAAGTTAGTAAAACATCAAAAAGAATACTCATAGTAACAAAACATGGCACTTAGGTCCTAGGTACTTAGGCCACTTGATGAGGTACTCTTAGACCATGCTGGGCGGTGCTTGTTACGTAATGTTGTACCTGTGTGAGAAGGTTGGTGTTGTTACGTAACATTGTACCTGTGTGAGAAGGTTGGTGTTGCTACGTAACATTGTACCTGTGTGAGAAGGTTGGTGTTGCTGCGTAACATTGTACCTGTGTGAGAAGGTTGGTGTTGCTATGTAACATTGTACCTGTGTGAGAAGGTTGGTGTTGCTACGTAACATTGTACCTGTGTGAGAAGGTTGGTGTTGCTATGTAACATTGTACCTGTGTGAGAAGGTTGGTGTTGCTACGTAACATTGTACCTGTGTGAGAAGGTTGGTGTTGCTACGTAACATTGTACCTGTGTGAGAAGGTTGGTGTTGCTACGTAACATTGTACCTGTGTGAGAAGGTTGGTGTTGCTACGTAACATTGTACCTGTGTGAGAAGGTTGGTGTTGCTACGGAATGTCTGGACACTGCTGCTTTAATTCATTGGTGATGTTGGACGAACGCTCTCCACACAATGCCTCGGCGCACACTGGAATGCTTGTGGTTTATCCTGGGGTGAGAATTTGGGTAAACATGAGATGGTATTGTGGGATGCGAAATTACAGGATTTAGACGAGTGGGATGCACAAGTCTACTGTATGTGTGCGTGTGTGTGTGTGTGTGTGTGTGTGTGTGTGTGTGTGTGTGCGTGTGTGTCTGTGTGTGTATGTGTGCATGCGTAGGGTACAGGTGGTGAGGCTGCCGCTCCTTGCAGGTCAGTGAGGCTGGTGGTGCCACTCTAGCGCCCAAAAGGAGGCTGGTCGAGTGTGGCCGCTCGCTGTCGTTCAGTCAAGTGAGTCAGTGGAGGGTGGTCGGTGGCTTGTGCCCTTGTCACCTTGTGTTGCTGGCATAATTTTTCTTTTGTTTTGCTCTGAACTAATCTGCTCTAAGATTGTTTTATGCACATACGTACCTGATTTGTGTGTGTTGTGTGTGGCCCTCCCGTGCTGCACTGCCACCCTGCTTTGTGAGGGGGAGAGGGAGGGGTTTGAGCTCCTACTGCTCAGTGGGGTAAAGAGATGATGAAGATCATAGTGGCAGAAAACAGTCTACTGAGTGATTTCAAAGCCTTGGTTATTTTATGGAATGTTTTATCCCTAGAAAAGCTCTATTGAACGATTTATCAAAAGCTATGAAGGAGATCAAAAGGATTCATTGTAGATCTATCGAGTCTGTTTGAAACTCATGCATGAAGCATCTTTATTAGAACTTATGCATGTTACATCAGAATCCAGTGTGTAGGATCAGGGAACCGCCACCATCACTTGTGTGTCTGTACTTGATGTTTGCTGGACCTCTGAAGGAAGGGCCCCCAGTGCTTCAAGGACAAGGAAGTTTGCCTTGTTTATAAACTTGTGGTGCCTCCATGCAGTGGTCTTGTGAACACTTGCCGCAGCGTGGAGACGGTTCCCACAGCTGTTGTTGCAGCAGTTTCCTTTCCTTCATCTTGCCGCTGGTTGGAGTGCCCCGGCTGCTCAGCTTGCTCCGGCATGCCTTAGTGACAGCTGCCATGGTGTCTGGTTTCTTTGTGATTTTGTGTGTAGCAGCCTTGTTAAGGCCTCACTCTCCCTACACATTGTAGATAAAACACAGTAATCTTTATGTTGCTCTCTGCCTCATTAACTACAGTGATGGACTGCTGTCCTTTGGTCTGTATGCAAGCTATGCATTGCTGTATCTGAACAATTGTGATGAGTTTTGTTCTGTCCAAGAGATTGTTCTGTTTTGGTACTTTCACGGGGTCATTGACATCATTAATAACATTCCCTCTCCTCGGGGCGGCAGCAGCGGTCACAGCTGGTGCGGCCGTGTCTGCGGCGAGCCCAGAGCAACATCTCCATGCGGCCGTCCACCATCAGGAAGAAGCTGAGCCTTGGGGGCCGCAAGCCATCCTGGAGCTGGGAGGCGTCGCCGGCCAAGGGATTCAGGTGGGTGTGCTCTCACTCTCCCTGTCTCATACCTCTCATGTGTTGATGCAACCTTTCATTAGCCTGTATTATATATTTTTTGTTTTGCTCTAGTACTTAAGTTAACTCCTTGTCTTGTTGTTGTTGCTTTTTTTTGTCTGTATGCCTCTGGGCGATAATAAAATCATTATTATTATTATTATTATTAGCCTTGTGACACATACCTGATGGTCACCTGACTGTTGCAGGACGGTGTGTGTGGTGGTGGGGACGCACGTGTTCACCTGGGCGCCCTACACGGCCCTGGCTGTGGTGGAGGCCATACTGGGGCCGCAGCGCACCCACCTCATCCCTCACTGGGCCACGGTGAGTCCCTTCCCGTCCCTCTGCCTCCCTATTCTTGTGGTAGACTATGAATGTAATTATGGGAATGTTGCTATTATCCCTTTTTTGTTTAACACAGGACTAAGGAATTCTTCTTTTTTCTGTTTAATATCAGATTTTCCCGTAATATCTTATGAGGTTAGACGGCCGATGATACGCTTCCAACTATCTCTATCCATTGCCTCAACTTCTTCAATGCCCAATGCTGCCAGATCCTCTTCAACACACTGCCTCCATGTCTTCCTCCATGCCATGCCTACAGGACTAATGATTTAACCCCTTCGCACCCAGATCTATCCTTTACTATAAAAAAATTGTATGTTGTCGAGCCATATTTTATTTACGATCTAAATTTAAGAAAAGTAACTGAATATACCAAATTAGCTAGTCGAGAAAGATGCTAAACAGGTCATATCTATAAAATATTGCTTATAGTCACTAAAAATCGTCTAATGGCACCCAAATTACAATGGAAATTATGCTCTGGGTCTCAAGGGGTTAAGGAGAAAATTTAAATATCCAGATGACCCGTCCAACAGTGTATCCTTGCCCCCCAGGTCACCTCCACAGTCCTTCAGTGTATCCTTGCCCCCCAGGTCACCTCCACAGTCCTTCAGTGTATCCTTGCCCCCCAGGTCACCTCCACAGTCCTTCAGTGTATCCTTGCCCCCCAGGTCACCTCCACAGTCCTTCAGTGTATCCTTGCCCCCCAGGTCACCTCCACAGTCCTTCAGTGTATCCTTGCCCCCCAGGTCACCTCCACAGTCCTTCAGTGTACCCTTGCCCCCCAGGTCACCTCCACAGTCCTTCAGTGTACCCTTGCCCCCCAGGTCACCTCCACAGTCCTTCAGTGTATCCTTGCCCCCCAGGTCACCTCCACAGTCCTTCAGTGTATCCTTGCCCCCCAGGTCACCTCCACAGTCCTTCAGTGTATCCTTGCCCCCAGGTCACCTCCACAGTCCTTCAGTGTATCCTTGCCCCCCAGGTCACCTCCACAGTCCTTCAGTGTACCCTTGCCCCCCAGGTCACCTCCACAGTCCTTCAGTGTACCCTTGCCCCCCAGGTCACCTCCACAGTCCTTCAGTGTACCCTTGCCCCCCAGGTCACCTCCACAGTCCTTCAGTGTATCCTTGCCCCCCAGGTCACCTCCACAGTCCTTCAGTGTACCTTGCCCCCCAGGTCACCTCCACGCTGCTGCTCTTCACCGCCAGTGTGTTCTACCCCATCGTGTACGGCCTCTACAACCGCAGCATCAGAAAGGAGGTGCTGGCGTGCGTGTGTCCCTCAAGCAGCCGGGCGCGACGCAGGAGCTGTCACCGCCACACCTCCACCCTCAACTCCAACACAGGTAACACCAACGCTTTATTTATATATTTTTTTTACATCAAAAGGACTGGCCAAGGGCAAAATAAAAAAGAAGTCACAAAAAGTCTGCTTAGTTCCCAGTCCCTATGAAGGAGACAGTAAGGGAATATAAAGGAGGTGTGGGCCAATTTAGTTCGGGAGGTGTCTTGTTGCTCCTCTCTTGAAAAGATTGAAGTCGTGGAAAGGAGGAAAAATAGAAACAGAAAGAGAGTTCCGGAGTTTACCAGTGAGAGGGATGAAAGAGTAAAGATACTGATTAACTCTTGCATTAGGAAGATGGACAGAATAGGGATGAGAATGAGTAGAAAGTCTTGTTCTGTCCTTTCCTTTCACACTGGCTTGCCTTTCATCGCCCATACAATAATAGCTACTCTGCTTTCCGTGTCCATCAGTATTCTTGATCTTTCCTCTCTCTCTCTCTCTCTCTCTCTCTGAAGTTCCATATATCTTTCTTGTGTGCTATATTTAAACTTGTCCATAGAATAGTACTACTTTTACTTTCTTTGTCCATCAGTATTCATTATCTCTCTCTCTCTCTCTCTCTCTCTCTCTCTCTCTTCCTCTCTCTCTCTCTCTCTCTCTCTCTCTCTCTCTCCTCTCTCCTCTTCTCTCTCTCTCTCTCTCTCTCTCTCTCTCTCTCTCTCTCTCTCTCTCTCTCTGAAGTTCCATATATCTTTCTTGTGTGCTATATTTAAACTTGTGGTCTTTCTGGTCATGGTTTTTTTTAATTCACTTATGCCTGTTTGCCATCTTTCGTGATGTGGCATAAACCATTAAGTGTTGGGTGACATCATCTCCATTTCTTTGCTCGGCAGGGAGCGTCCTCGACTTCTCGTCCCTGCGCCAACGGGAGAGCGAGGAGACGCAGCAGCAGCAGCAGGAGATTCTTGCTGCACACACCCTCAACAAAGGATGCCTGCCAGTTCCCATCAAGACTATATCTGGCACCCTGACGCCCCTCCCCCCGCTCCTGCAGCTGACGGAGTGCGACGGACTGCCACTGCACGGCTACAACTTCAGCGCCAGGAAGCCGTCACAGGACTCAGGTGGGTGGTGGTCTGGGTGGGATAATAATAATAATAATAATAATAATAATAATAATAATAATAATAATAATAATAATAATAATAATAATAATAATAATAATAATAATAATAATAATAATAATAATAATAATAATGATAATGATAATTTTATTCTCACCCGAAGGCATACAAGAAAAACAACAACATAATATATAGACGAGCTAGGGAATGAACTTAAGTACTAAAGCAAATAATGGATAATAGCTATATACCTCTATAATAATAATAATAATAATAATAATTTTAATATGACCCGGAGGCAAAAGGCAAAAAAAGCAACAACAACAAGACAAAAAGTTAACTTCACTACAAGACTAAAGAGTACTAGAGCAAAAAAACCATAACAAAGGCACATGGCATGAGTCCATTAGAGGATAAGAGGCAGTTTCCCTTTGTACTACATTTAGAACATCACCTTGTGGCTTACCTTTTTGTTGACTTATATAACTGGAGACAGGCAGAGAATACTGAAATGTTTGTAAGTTCTAGAAGTGATCAGTATTTTAGCTCATTGGTCGCACAGTGTTGTGGCCATTGCCTTGAGGGTTCCAAGCAACAGGCCTCACATGATTGGATGAGCAATCTGGTTGTGTTTGTTTTGTGAGTTCATCTTGAGGTGATGGTTGTGATCTTTTACATAATCATGAAGTATCCAACACATTTTTATGAATGAGTGATGGACTGAGCAGCAACACTTCTTTTCAAACCTAAGTAGTGCAGGGCTTAGAAGATTAGTTATTAGGTCTTGGCTTGGGAGTAACATGTGAGAGGTTCGAGTGCTTGGAATGGTCTTATAGCTTTGATTCAAGAGATGCCAAAAGTGGACAAGTTTGTGGCACCAGCTGGATCACTGCTGCTCCTGGGGACACACTGAAGGCTGCCTCGATCACACTGTCACGATGCCTTTGTATACAGATGAAGGCTTTGGAATCTACCTGTGATTTAGAGTAATTGGGATTAAATCAAAGTTGTAGGTTTTCTTGGCGTGCTGAGCGGGATAGGGTTCTGTGTTGCCTTATTTTACAGGTTCTGCTGTTGCCTTATTTTACAGGTTCTGCTGTTGCCTTATTTTACAGGTTCTGCTGTTGCCTTATTTTACAGGTTCTGCTGTTGCCTTATTTTACAGCTGCACCTCCTCTTTGCACCTATGCATTCCTAGAACCTAAGACCACTTGTTTGCTGGCTTGGCTATTCTCATCTTGGGATATAAAGATCTGTTTTCTGCATGAGTTTGGGGCCAGTTTCTCTTTGCTCACTTCCTTTCTATAACCTCAGCCATGGGTCACGGGGAGAAAAGTCACTGCCAGGAACTTGCTGAGGCCAGTTTTTTGAGGAAGATCAGAACATAACGTCCTCTTGCAGATTGCTGTTTGTATGAACCTTCTCCAGCACTTGCTAAACGGGATGTGGAGTCAGGTATGTCAGGTGTTTCTCACTCGTGCCTGGTTTGTAGCCTTCTGTGCTGCCTCCCCGCCCCTCACCCTGCCCTGCCTCAGCCCCTGCAGCTTGTTAACCCCTTCACGCCCAGATATTTCCTTTGCTATATAAAATCGTCTTGTTAGCCATAAAATTACGAATTGTTACTGAATATACCAAATTAGTAGTGGACAAGGGTATTAAACAGGTCATGTCTATAAAATATTGCTTATATTAACTAAAAATCGTCTAATGGCACCCAAATTACAATGGAAATTACGTTCTGGGCCTCAAGGGGTTAATGTGTGTATCTTGCCAGTGCATGATAGTGCTCTCCCTCCTGCAATGATGTCACCGCGTCCAGCTTGAGTCTGTGTTAGGGCAGCAGTGGAAGGAATGTATCGTCTCCATAGTCCATGTTCAATTCTGTTCCCTGTCTCAAGCATCCACATCTTCCCCGAGTATTTTTGTCTTCTAGGGAAATCGAAGTCATTTCTTAATAATCATACTACTGTTGGATGTTTAACTAGATGTACTAGATCTTTATTGAGTTAGACTTTTAGACCACTCATATTGTAAAGCATTCACATCATGCCGTCTTGCCCGAGCAGCTCTTTGTCTCATTGCTTTCATCGACATCTTTTAGCAGGTTTGACATTTGTACATTCCTCATCCATGTCAGTTCCTTTGTTGTCCTTCCTCAGGGATGTCTCAGACTCCTCCATCCACTCTGAGCAACACATTTCAGGACACTTCCCATCCCTGTATTGTTGTTGTGATAGTGGTGTCAGTACTGTATATTTATCTGTACATGGTAGCCTCATCAGAATGTAATCCAATATGTTATTTTTGTGTGTGTACTGCCAAAGACTACTGTTTACTGGACTTGCTACTCAGTTTGGGCTATTTCCAGTGGAGGCCAATGCCGCGATTCCTGACATTTTCGAACATCACTCCCATTTCCCTTCCTGTGGTTTATCAGTATAAATGATACACTGTTATCTTCGTAAATGTTTGTTCTATAATATTATCAAATAAAAAACAGTAAAATACACTAAAGAATTTTATGATTAATTTTATGAAAGAATTATATATTAAAGATACATTATGAGAGTGAAGAAATAAATATGCATGAACTTAATCGGGAAAATTACCCGATTGATGGTGTCATTTTTTTAGTTAACGCAAATTTGTGCATGGTGCTAATTCATTTATCAGAAAACGAAATATATCAATGGAAAGCTAATACAATTCCGCTTCTATTGATATGTTTCATGTAAAAAGTTTTCACGCAAAATATTAAATGGCGAAGAGTTTAAGTGAATGTTCATGCAGTTCATGCATATTTCTTCACTCTCTCATAATGGCATTTCTTTAGTGTATTTTACTGTTTTTTTATTTGATAATATTTTAAACAAACATTTACGAAGATAACGGTATATCATTTATACTGATAAACCATAGGAAGGGAAATGGGAGTGATGTTCGAAACACTTTTTTACCATGCTTGTCGGCCTCCACTGGTCATGGGCGGGCTGGCGCGGGGCACGAGTAGCAAGTCCAGTATACAGTAGTCTTTGGTGCTGCATAAGATGTGATCCCTGTGCTGCAGATTTCAACACTCACTCGCCTGCTACTTGTGAGGCATTGTGCCGAGTCAGTGTGTAGTAGCTGATCACGTTATTGTATCGCTTGTTATGATGAGAAAGACTACATATTAACAATCGGTTATGATTTGTACAGTGCTGTTTTGTGGCTGTGTCTAATACTGTTGTAGATTAGTCATAAAACTTTAGAGACTATTTATAGTTACTTTAAGTAATAGGTTCTTTGTAAGTTACTCAGTATTGTTAATCGTGTATTTGAAATGGATCTCTAATGGAGGACACTTTCAACACAGATAATACAAAATACAGTATTGTGTGAGGGATGGGTACCTAAAACTGGGGAAGGGGAAGGAGATGAAGCCTTTATATACAGATAAAGGTTTTTGAGTATTGATTTATGGATGAGGCAATTTCTAGATGACCAAGAAAGCTCCCTGGTGGGCTGTGTCTGTGTTGTTGTTCTTGGTGGTACGTGGGGCATGGAAGTCTCAAGAACACAGGGAACAGATGCAGCAAACCAGAGGCATCCTAACCACTCTTTGATGATAGACAAAACAAAATAAAGACTTTGTTTAATGTTTATTGCATGTTGTGTGTCGTTGTAGGGGCCGTGATGGGCAGCACGGACGACGGCGACTCTGACCTGGAGGGCATCGTGGTGGTGGTGCCGGCGCCCCAGCAGCACCACGGCCCGGCGCGGAGAGTGTCGGCGCCCAGCATCCTGGACACTGTGTGTGAGGACTCCCTCGTCACCACCGCGGCGATCCACGGTGGCAGTGTGTGTAGTAGTGGGAGTCGGAGGGGCAGCAGCAGTAGTGACAGTAGTAACGTGAGCAGGACGTCTCACAGTCTGTCCAGAAAGCTACCCATCCTTCCCCTCTCTCCACAACTCTTGCGCATGAGGCACAAACGCCGGCTGGCACTGTGGCGCTCACACAGCCTGGAGAAACTGACCTCTGGTGACAGTCAGGAGAGTGTTTCACTGGTGAGGGAAGGAGGCTCTCCCTCACCAAGGAAGAAAACTATCCTATCACCATTAGTGAGAGAGAGACAGTTCGGCGAGCCCAGCGTCTGTGAACGTTCCCGAAGAAGGGGCTCCGTCTCTGCCCGTAAAGTGACCGCCATTCCCGAGGACGCGGGCATCTCGGAGTGTCCCGAGATTCCGACTCGGGTCGGGGCAGCCTGGACAGCGGCGAGGCCGGCAAGATGCGTGCCAGCCGGGAGATCAGCGTCGACGAGGGCCTGGGAGCAGAGTGCCTGGTGGAGGAGGACAGTGTGTCGGAGGCATAGCCAATGAAACGACCCATCAGGTAAGGTGAGAGCTTGTACATACATGAAACAAATAGTGATACAGTGACATCTTGAACTTTAGAGATGTGCTGCAAGGCATGGCGAGGGAGGCAATGCGATGGATGGGTCCAGGGAAATAACTCATGGAGGATGAATTATGTGTGGCACTCTACGTTTATGGGGAATGTGGATACAGTGCTGAAATGAGGATACTAATAGTGACATAGTACTTATATTTTTTGAAATCTATTGTACACCTCACTACCATACAACTGCTACCTCACTTCAGACATGAAGTGTTGCCAACATGCCAAAAATACGTAATTATAGTATACCAGGAATCTGTGCAGCTGAAAAGCATACATGTAGAATATTCAAAGCTTGTGTGTTCCCTTCCTCAACGTGTCACTCCTCAGTATTGTAAACGTGGACATGAATGTTTTATGTGTCCTGTTGGAGAACTGAGATGTCAGCACTCACGCCCTGAGGAGGACCCGAGGTGTGCATGTTATGGTTGACAGTGTTTGAATGAATGGTTGTTTGTGGGCATTAGTACAGCGTGAGTGCCATCAGGTTGCCGTGTTGTGCAGAACTAATACTGTTATGACTGCCAACGAAGGTTTGGCACAGGTCTTACATTCAGCATTGTGGCACAGGAAGTCGCTGCCCATACACAATGAGTCCCACAAGTCAGGACTCGTTGTCTCATTACTCCTCATGTTGCAATGCTGAATTCTTGCATGCATTCCATCCAACATTTGGAACACCATGAGCCTGTTCTCCTCACACAGGAATGAAAATGTCCACAACATGTACAAGCTAGGGCAGCTCACAAGACCTTGTATTCTTGACGTGTCAAATCTAAGCATTGTTGACCTCTTGGTTGTTGGCAGTACCTAATACTGAAATCATACATCATGCTGAAATACTGCCTCTATTAATGGCAGTAGTAGTAATAGTAATGATAGTCGTAATGTAGTGGTGACAGATGCTTAACTGGCTGATCACTATCCAAAGTTCCTGTTGTAAAAATTAAGCCTGCATTTCTCTCTTAGTGACATTACTTTAGAAACTCATTGAGCGCTTCCAAGGCCGGGCTGTGGCTGGGTGGAGGAGAGGCCTTGGCTGCCACTCATGCCACAACACAGCCGGTGGACTTTTAACTCGTGTGTTCAGTGTGGCAAACGAGCTGATTCCTTGTTTTTGAGAAATTACCATCTTGGTCAGGTGATGAAGCTGAATGGGTTGTTATTGATACTGTCAGAGCTGGGCACTAAATACATTGAAATACTAAATACTAAATACATGGGAGAAATGTATTTAAATACTAAATACATCAATTGTATTTAAATACATTTGAAAATACATTTTATATATACACAAATTTTAACATGTCCGAAAAAAATGGATTTCCTTAGAAATTTCCTTCTCAGGCCTAAATTTCCTAAAAATAAGGAAATTTCCTTGCAAGTGAAAACACTGGTTCACTGTAACATCGGGATGCCAGATAGTTGGGCGGGTTTATGGCCAAATTAACTGATAAAAAAGTATTTATTTTTATATTTTGAGTATTTAAATACTCATAAAAGTATTTAAATACTGTATTTAAATACATGACAACCAATGTATTTATAAATACATTTCTAAATACACAAATGTATTTAAATACTGCCCAGCTCTGGATACTGTGCACCCATCACTAGTTGTTGGCAACTCAAAAATGTCAATAAGTCAAGTGGATGTTATCTTTGCATTTCATCGGCCGACTTGACAGCGTCTTCCTTCCTTCACTTCCTTCTCCCTGTGACAGTTTTCTATTCTTTCGGCAACTTCTTTAACACCGTATTGTTATTCATGTGATCAGTTTCAGATGAAAATTGTTGGTTAAATTGAACAAAAAATGGAACTCAAGATATTCAGAAGGTATAAGAGGCTCCACACCATACTGGATTATTGTAGGGAAAATACTTCTCACAGGATTCACAAGTTTTGGTCCTAATCCTTCAGCCGTTGGGTGCAGTGATGAACAAGTTCTGCCTCACACAGGGCAATCATAATAATAGGCTATACTTCTGCTCTTCATAAATTTTTACTTAGGTTTTGACAATAACCTTGATAGATTAACTCATAGAAATTAAACACGTGAGACAAAGGCATAATGATAATAATATAATAATAATAACAAGGGCATTCTCAATTTAGTCAACTTAATTGAGTAATAATTTTATCATTAATTTCCACCAATACACAACTTTCATATTATTGACTTCTTCCTCCATTTCCTGACACGAGTGAACCTTTTCCCAAACCATTAATGATACACACCTGTTTAGGACAAAGACACACACCAGAGTACACACAACACTTCCGCTGAGTGACATGAGGATACTTTACGGAATATACTTTTGGTGTTTCCACATGTTCTTGTGATAGCCGACGGTCCTTAAGTAGAAAGGAACTTTATACATGTGTGTGTAGTCATGTATATTGTGTGTGAATGTGAGAGAGAGAAAACAAAAATACAAACAATAAGAGTTAGAACTACCATCTAAAATAAGTGATATGTAAAACTTGTATTATTTCACAAGCATCTCTTGTGGTTGGAGTGGAGGGCTGAGGATCTATTGAAAAACGCCAACAAAAGATATTATTGACACTTGTGGCCATTCCATTGTGGGGGATAAGCATCTTCAAATACTGGAGTGCTTGTATTCACATTAACCCCTTCACGCCCAGCTCTTTCTTTTGGTAATATATAAAATTGTCTGTTGTTAGCCATAAAATTAGGAAAAGTAACTTAATATACCAAATTAGCTAGTGGACAAGGATACTAAACAGGTCACATCTATAAAATATTGCTTATATTAATTAAAATCGCCTAAAGTTACCCTAATTACAATATAAATTACGTTCTGGGCCTCAAGGGGTTAGTCTGATGGTTGGGTGGTGGGTGGGTGGGGGGGGAAGGATGATGACGTGCATTTATACAGAGATGTGTGTGTGCTTCTGTGATACTTGGTGTTCTGCCAATGACAGGGCAAGACACTAACACTACTTACTTAATGTATGTTTCCTGCATGACACATTAATGTTTCTATGTACAGTATAAGAATATATTTTCTGTCCATAAATATGTGATCCATGTTCCTGGTTTCTTTGGTAGCCTAATAGGTTATGCTGGAGAGGTCTATGTTGACATGGTGTTGGCGTGGGATTTCAGTCCATGGTTGTGTTTCATTAGTGTGATTTTGGATGTCTGTAATGAATTGTGTTGATTACTACTGAAGAAAACACTGCTATGGCACAAGGAAGATGACACTCATACATATTGAAACATTTTAAAGAGACAATAACTACTTTCATTCACTCAAAACTTGCCACTCACAGGCCTACAAATTAGCAATATAATTTAAGGAAATGAAGGGAGTCCAAAATGTGTCTGGGAATGAAAAAAATAGAAATATGTATATAAGAGATTAAGATATGTAGGAGTGAAAAATAGGAGTCTGCTGTACTGGAAAACACTCTTCACCAGTACGTAGAAAACGGGATCTTCACCCAAGACCACGGGTGTCACTATAAAAACAAAAAAATCCAGCCTGCGCCACCAACGAACAAGAGCGACCGACATCACGACTCTCCAGAATGTGCCGGGCCAACCATCTGAGCCATCAAGAAAAAAATTGCCTACAGGCGCTATAGGCTCCAATGTAAAAAAAACCCAAAAAACTTACCTGTAGTATGTAGGATGTACTTGTTTGTGTTTTGTTATTGTTGTTAGATATCAAGGTCATCGTCTGGGTCGTCTTCATCCCAGTCGTCCTCTCGGTCCAGTGTGTACAGGATCTGCCCGCCCTCACTCTGTACCCTGCATGAGGCAAGACTGATGTAAGGCCTATACCATAACTGCTGTGATGTGTTTCAAGCAGCAATATGAACACTGTGATTAGCAAGAACTACAATATGACTGCTGTGATGTGTTTCCCGGAGCAATATGAACAGTATAATTATAGCAGGATATGAACACTAATTAGCAAGAACTACAATATGACTGCCGTGACGTGTTTGAGCAATATGAACAGTGTAATTAGCAAGAACTACAATATGACTGCTGTGACGTTTCTAGCAGCGTTATTAGCACACTGTTATTAGCAATAGTAACAGTGTATAGCAGGCAGTGATAGGATCCTGCAAGAGAGGGTGATGTGATGCCAACCTGGTGTGGGGCAGGAGGAGTTCATTCTTGGCCCGCCGCTGCTCCTCCGTCAGGGCAAGACTGAAGGTGGTGGCTGCCAGGAGGGAGTCGGTGGTGGAGTCGGAGGTGGAGGAGGTGGAGGCAAAGTCACCCGCCGCCCCGCCCTGTCCTGTACTCCGCAGCGCCGGCCTCACGCCCTCCACCCTCAGGTCTGGCGTGAGGATAAATTCTTCTTGCTGGAATGAGGAATAGCAATGGTAAGCTTTTGTGTTGCGTATTTCATGTGTGTAGATCTTTCTCCATTATTCATGTGTGTAGTTTTATGTATGTCATCTAATATATCTTTCTCCATTATTCATGTGTGTAGATCTTTCTCCAATTTTTATGTGTGTAAAATTTTCTCCATTTTTTATGTGTATTTTTTTCCATTTTTCATGTGTAAAATTTTCTCCATTTTTCATGTGTAAATTTTTCTCAATTTTTTATGTGTAAATTTTTCTCAATTTTTTATGTGTAAATTTTTCTCAATTTTTCATGTGTAAATTTTTCTCCATTTTTCATGTGTAAATTTTTCTCCATTTTTTCATGTGTAAATTTTTCTCCATTTTTCATGTGTAAATTTTTCTCCATTTTTCATGTAAATTTTCTCCATTTTTCATGTGTAAATTTTTCTCAATTTTTCATGTGTACATTTTTCTCAATTTTGTATGTGTAAATTTTTCTCAATTTTGTATGTGTGTAGATCCGTTCTCCATATATTCATCTGTTGTATCTCCTGTATACTTCCTTCCAAAATCAAAACTGGGAGCCTTTACAAAGAAAAAAATGTTGGAAAATGAAGGAGTGAAGTGAACAAAGTGGTGAATGAGAACAAGAACCTATGATGACACACTTCAATGCAGAGGCTGGAGGAAACATCATCAGGGAAAGAAAAACACAAGTGACAGAAACAGATACAAGTCATACAACAGTTATTGGCTATTCAGGTAAAAAAAGGTAGAAATTTAGGCTTACGGCTTTGATGACTTTGCCTGATGGTTTTTTGATGACAATGGCACAAGAGACGGGTTGTGTGGCCTGCAGGTGGAGCACGCCGGACGCCAGGTGGGTGACGGCCTGAAGCATGCTCTCGGACACCACTCGCGTCACGACACACCCCTGCTCCCCTCCACTCTGTAAGGAGAAATAGACTGATAAGAAATAAGAAAGATAAAGAGAAATAGAGAAAATAGAGAAAATAAGAGAAGAGAAGAGAAATAAGAGAAGATAGAGAAATAAGAGAAGATAAAGAGAAATAAGAGAAGAGAAAGAGAAATAAGAGAAGATAAAGAGAAGATAAAGAGAAATAAGAGAAGATAGAGAAATAAGAGAAGATAAAGAGAAGAGAAAGAGAAATAAGAGAAGATAAAGAGAAGATAAAGAGAAATAAGAGAAGAGAAAGAGAAATAAGAGAAGATAAAGAGAAGAGAAAGAGAAATAAGAGAAGATAAAGAGAAGATTGAGAAATAAAAGAGAAATAAGAGAAGATAGAGAAATAAGAGAAGAGAAAGAGAAATAAGAGAAGATAAAGAGAAGTAAGAGAAGATAGAGAGAAATAAGAGAAGATAAAGAGAAATAAGAGAAAATAAGAAATAAGAAAGAATAAGAAAGAAGCTGTATCTTGTAGTATATCAAATAGTGTTGTTTATTGCATCTATTAATACTATTTGTTTGCCTGTCAGGAAGAGTATCCGGAGCGTAAAACTCAAGCTGCAAATTTAAATGATGAACGCCGACAATACAATTGGAAGCGTATCATCGACCGTGTAACCTCATAAGACTGGGAAAATCTGACGTCAAACAGAAAGATATTAATATTATTTGTTCAGCGCTGCATATGTCAGTATAAGAAAATATTTTCATCCACAACAAAGCTCTCCAGAACTATGGAAAATGTTATTGCCTATGCATAAATATATAGTACCTCAATGTTAACCTATCCCCTAAATGCATATTTCTCATCAATATGCATAGGATTTATGACCAAAAAGATCCAACACATGAAATATAATACCACCTTAAAATTCACCAAAATCCTTCACAATCACCACTTTCATTATGAGGTGAAAATTTACTTCAACAAGTCAGTTTTCCTCACACTGTGGTCTGCATCTGCACGTCTCTGCACCTCATGCGGCATCCCTGCTCAAAACTTTCTTCATATTCTCATCTTACTATTGCAGGAGTGGACCAGTCAGTATCTTCTATATGTTGCTTTATCATTTCTATAATTTGTAGTAATTGATGCAGAATATGGTAGTATCTATGGCAACAAACTAAAGCCTTCAAACTGAGGGTAGACCATCATAGAAAACGGACCCTCACCTATAACATCACAGGTGTCACTATAAAAAATCCAGCCTGCGCCAACCATCACGTCCCTCCATATGATAAAATAGCCTACTGGCGCTATAAGCTTCAATGTTAAAAAACAAACAGAAAATGCGTGTCAGATCCTCACCCCGTGCGAGGGCGTGCAGTCCCCTCACCAGCCGCCCTGAGTCCTGGTGCAGCGACAGGTCCTCCAGCCTGTCCACCACCACCGCCACCTTGCCCTCTCTCTTCATCCTGCTCCTCATCACCTCGGGCAAGGGTCTCGTCACACACGCTGCCGGCTCCCCGCTGTCCCACCCACAGGGGTCCGTTACTCCATCAATAAACTCAACCTTCCCAACTGTGTCTGCAAGGATGAAAAAATGTCTTATTGAACATTGATGGATACCTTTCTTTCCCTCACTCACAATCACAAATACGGATATGTATTATTAACTTTTGCCTTTCTTTTTACCTCCAACTAACCATCATCTTTGACATGTTGTTGTAGTTCCTCAGGGTGGAGGTTGGTGGTGAGGTAGAGGACATGTGTGCCCGCCCTAAGGTGCGCCCTCACCATGCAGTACAGCAGCCCACGCCCACGCACATCCACCGTGTCTGAGAGGGACGGCAAGGCATTAGGACAAGCTATGAAAATCAGCACAAGGCACAAGGCTTCACAATCAACCCATGTGTACAGGTTCCACTGACTGCCTTCACTTGTTTAATTGTTGTCTTGACATGAAAGAAAGAAAAGTGTGAGGCTCCGACAACCATACATAGAGGAGGAAGAGGATATAGTGGGGGAGTATTTGTTTGTTTGGAGATGGGAATGTGGAAGAAGCAAAAAGAACAATCAATAGTTTTTGGATGACCAGAGAAAATAAGAGGAAAGAAAGAAAAAGCAATTAAAAGACAGAATAAGAGAAGACAACTAACTAAAGACCCAGACAGAAAGAAGAGACACACCAGGGAGTGCTGTTAAAAAAGGCCAGACTCCCGACCCACAACTGAACTGAACTGATTAACCCCTTCACGCCCAGATCTTTCCTTAGCTATGAAAAAGCGTCTGTTGTTAGCCATGAAATTACGAAAAGTAGCTTAATTGGCAGCGAGCAAAGCGAGCTGCCACTTACCATAAGACCCATTCGCGTAAGGGGAGTGGAACCATTCGTGAGCCAAAAAGTGAATAACTACTCTTAAATATTGTCGGATTGAGCTGAAATGTGACACGCAAGTAGTGCTGTCAAAATCAATGGGGGTCTGTGAAACAAACTTTTTGCGTAGAACAAGCCCTTAATGAGTAATTAGCATAATTATTTAATTAGTGCTAAATAAACTTCGGCTTTACAATAACAATTTATGAACTAGGTACATTTAGGTCTGTAGATTAGGTATTTTAAAAGCACTTTGAGCTCGCTGCCACGTTCCAGCCGCAAGAACTGAGCCAAAAGCAAAGGGGCCAGAGGCTGGACGCCTATACTTGATATACCAAATTAGCTACCTAGTGGATAAGGATACTAAACAGGTCATAACTATAAATTATTGCTTATATTCACAAAAAATCGTCTAATGGTACCCAAATTACAATGGAAATACGTTATGGGTTTCAAGGGGTTAATAAGGCTCCTTGGTGCGCCGCCTGGCACTCACCCGTCAGGAGGAGGAGGTGCGGCGGAGGAGCCTCGCGCAGCCCCACCACTCTGTCCAGCACGGTGCGCGACACCATGGCCCGGGAGGCGACGGCTGACCCTGGCTCTCAGAAGCACAGAAGACGGAGTTGAAGAGGACCTATGAAGCAATACTAAGTGTCAAAGGTCACAAGAAGAAGACCTGTGAATTTGAGATGTCACAATTAACTAATAGATGAATTTTTTTTTTTTTCTATCTACACCTTTTCAGTCTCAAATTAAAACATTGAACTTCAATTAAAACAACTGAACTTCAAATTAAAACAACTGAACTTCAAATTAAAACAACTGAACTTCAAATTCAAACTGAACTTCAAATTAAAACAACTGAACTTCAAATTAAAACTGAACTTCAAATTAAAACAACTGAACTTCAAATTAAAACAACTGAACTTCAAATTAAAACTGAACTTCAAATTAAAACAACTGAACTTCAAATTAAAATAACTGAACTTCAATTAAAACTGAACTTCAAATTAAAACAACTGAACTTCATATTAAAACAACTGAACTTCAATTAAAACAACTGAACTTCAATTAAAACAAAAACTTCAAATTAAAACAACTGAATTTTAAATTAAAACTGAACTTCAATTAAAACAACTGAACTTCAAATTAAAACAACTGAACTTCAAATTAAAACTGAACTTCAATTAAAACAACTGAACTTCAAATTAAAACAACTGAACTTCAAATTAAAACAACTTCAATTAAAACAACTGAACTTCAAATTAAAACAACTGAACTTCAAATTAAAACAACTGAACTTCAATTAGAACAACTGAACTTCAAATTAAAACAACTGAACTTCAGTTAAAACAACTGAACTTCAAATTAAAACAACTGAACTTCAATTAGAACTGAACTTCAAATTAAAACAACTGAACTTCAGTTAAAACAACTGAACTTCAAATTAAAACAACTGAACTTCAGTTAAAACAACTGAACTTCAAATGAAAACTGAACTTCAAATTAAAACAACTGAACTTCAAATTAAAACAACTGAACTTCAAATTAAAACAACTGAACTTCAAATTAAAACAACTGAACTTCAAATTAAAACAACTGAACTTCAAATTAAAACAACTGAACTTCAAATTAAAACAACTGAACTTCAAATTAAAACAACAACTTCAAATTAAAACAACTGAACTTCAATTAGAACAACTGAACTTCAAATTAAAACAACTGAACTTCAGTTAAAACAACTGAACTTCAAATTAAAACAACTAAACTTCAAATTAAAACAACTGAACTTCAATTAAAACAACTGAACTTCAAATTAAAACAACTGAACTTCAAATTAAAACTGAACTTCAAATTAAAACAACTAAACTTCAAATTAAAACAACTGAACTTCAATTAAAACAACTGAACTTCAAATTAAAACAACTGAACTTCAATTAAAACAACTGAACTTCAAATTAAAACAACTGAACTTCAAATTAAAACAACTGAACTTCAAATTAAAACAACTGAACTTCAAATTAAAACTGAACTTCAAATTAAAACTGAACTTCATATTAAAACTAAACTTCAAATTTAAACAAATGAATCTCAAATTAAAACAACTGAAGTTTAAATTAAAACAACTGAAGTTTAAATAAAAACAACTACCCTATAGTTTAAATTAAAACAACTATAGTTTATATTAAAATAAATGAAGTTTAAATTAAAATAACAACTTCAAATTAAAATAACAACTTCAAATTAAAATAATTTAAGGTAATAATGGAGGGGAGTTTCGATGGAGGAGGGTGCATCTGTCTGCGCTATATACAACAAAAGGATAAATTCAATATATACATCATTTTTGTATATTAAGCGCAAGTACTTGAAGTAGTGTACAGTATACGGTACTGAGCAAAAAAAAAAAAAAAGGTAAATTTTTACGATGGCACCAAACTTCCCTACACAATTGGGAGCATGGTTTTTGTTTACCTTATTGTATTCTAAGAGACATTTTCTCTTTGAGCTTTCCGTCGCAAATCAATAGTTTCGGATAATAGAACATTTTAGGTGGGAGGAGGCGGAAAGCTCAATGAGAAAATGTCTCTTAGAATACAATAAGGTAAACAAAAACCATGCTCCCAATTGTGTAGGGAAGTTTGATGCCATCGTAAAATAATACCCCAAAAAATTACAGAAAACGTGAGTATTAAGGTCTGTAGCGAACGTGAAACTCTCGTTCATTATAACCTAGTTGAATTATAAATTAAAAGAAAAAATCATCTATTATATTTTGAAATTCATTTGTTTTATTTTGAAGTTCTGTTGTTCTAATTTGAGAGTGAAAAGGTGTATTATGAAAACCCGCAGAAAAGTAACATATTTCTTTCTGCAAACTTTTTCTTATCTTTACCAGAGTGCTGCCAGCAATGGGAAGAGAGGGAAAAAATTATTTCTGAAAAGATATACCATTCTTTTAAATATTTTTACACAGAATACTCACGTGGCGCTTCCCTCGCCCCTCTGCCTGTGTTCAGTGTGTTGTGGTCGCTTACTTCCCCAACACACACACGCACACCACACGCCAACACAACTGTCAATAATAATACAAAAGATAAAATATGCGTAATATGATATACATCACTTGTATATAATAATACAACTTACAGTATATGATACTCACTTATATATGAAATGATAAAGGTAGGTAGGCAGATGAATGGTAATTCTGTGATGTGCCTTGTAAAAATATCAACATGATGCAATACATAAAAATGAGCTGGGCATATCATTACATTTGGTGGCAGAAAAATATAATAGTGTTAGTACTAGCTAGTGGTGTAGTAGTAGTAAATTATAAGTAGTAGACTGTAGTATCGAGTCTGTAGTATCTTCTTTGACAGGCGACAGCTCAGTGTTGACAAGACAGTGGAGGTGACAGGGTGATAACGTGTCTGCCTTGTAACAAAGTGTGCAGTAAATCATTGCAAAGACCTATCAGCGGTGCCGTGCTGGATAGATGAGGAAATAAGGACACTGGACACCGCTCAGGTAAATAGATCAAGTCAAGGCCATCGTGATGAGATGCTTCAGGGGCTGCGGGAGGGCGGGGGGTGGTCGAATGAAGAGGTTATTAAGAGGAATTAAGGTCATTGCAATGGCCAGTATTGTGTCAATCACGTATGGTAATGAAGCCTTCCTCAGTAAAGATTTACAAGACTAATCAAATATTTCCTAAATTTGCGGTAAAATTCTAGTCCTTTCCCGCCCTTCTTAGTGGTTTTATTTCCTCCAGACCTTCACAGATCCCTTCAGATACTACCTCTAAAACGTAATAATAAAGTGGGGGAGAGATTAAAAAATATCAAAAAATTACTAACATAACTTCAATATAACCTAACCTAACCTGGTAAAATTCTAGTTCTTTCCCGCTCTTAGGTCTTGTTAGGAGGTTATT
Organism: Chionoecetes opilio; assembly: GCA_016584305.1. Classification (NCBI taxonomy): domain Eukaryota; kingdom Metazoa; phylum Arthropoda; class Malacostraca; order Decapoda; family Majidae; genus Chionoecetes; species Chionoecetes opilio. The sequence goes on along the minus strand of JACEEZ010006256.1, from coordinate 327,688 downwards.
GGGAAAATCTTAAGAGCAAGGGCTCCACGCTAAGCTGACCCAAATGGGGCCGACAGAAATGTACCAAAAACCGGTTTTTGGTACACCTGATACCAAAAACCTTTTTGGTCCATACCAAAAACCAATTAATTGTTGAATGAGCAAAGATTTTTTATTTCATAATAGTCGCATGTATCAATCTAGTGTAGATCTTTTTATATATAAAGCGTGAATCAAAACTACACGTATATTATAGTGTAGGGAGGTTTTAGGCATGACTTGTGTGGGTTTTTGGCTTGGGTTATGAAATACAGAAGAAAAAAAAACTCATAAATGTCATACAGTTCAATCTAGATCTACATCTATTTTTTTTATTGTAAAAAATATTTCAGAAGCAATATCGGGTACGTCGTTAAGGTGAAACCGAGTGTACTCTGGTGGCACCAAGCCCACCCCACCACTTATAATGCACTCACGACATCCCTGTATGGCTAGAAACCTAACCTAACCTAACCTCACGACATCCCTGCATGGCTAGAAACCTAACCTAACCTAACCTCACGACATCCCTGCATGGCTAGAAACCTAACCTAACCTAACCTCACGACATCCCTGCATGGCTAGAAACCTAACCTAACCTAACTCACGACATCCCTGCATGGCTAGAAAACCTAACCTAACCTAACCTCACGACATACCTGCATGGCTAGAAACCTAACCTAACCTAACCTCACGACATCCCTGCATGGCTAGAAACCTAACCTAACCTAACCTCACGACATCCCTGCATGGCTAGAAAACCTAACCTAACCTAACCTCACGACATCCCTGCATGGCTAGAAACCTAACCTAACCTAACCTCACGACATCCCTGCATGGCTAGAAAACCTAACCTAACCTAACCTCACGACATCCCTGCATGGCTAGAAACCTAACCTAACTAACTCACGACATCCCTGCATGGCTAGAAACCTAACCTAACCTAACTCACGACATCCCTGCATGGCTAGAAACCTAACCTAACCTAACCTCACGACATCCCTGCATGGCTAGAAACCTAACCTAACCTACCTCACGACATCCCTGCATGGCTAAAACCTAACCTAACCTAACCTCACGACATCCCTGCATGGCTAGAAACCTAACCTAACCTAACCTCACGACATCCCTGCATGGCTAGAAACCTAACCTAAACCTAACCTCACGACATCCCTGCATGGCTAGAAACCTAACCTAACCTAACCTCACGACATCCCTGCATGGCTAGAAACCTAACCTAACCTAACCTAACCTCACGACATCCCTGTATGGCTAGAAACCTAACCTAACCTAACCTCACGACATCCCTGCATGGCTAGAAACCTAACCTAACCTAACCTAACCTCACGACATCCCTGTATGGCTAGAAACCTAACCTAACCTAACCTAACCTCACGACATCCCTGTATGGCTAGAAACCTAACCTAACCTCACAACATCCCTGTATGGCTAGAAACCTTACCTAACCTAACCTAACCTCACGACATCCCTGTATGGCTAGAAACCTAACCTAACCTAACCTCACAACATCCCTGTATGGCTAGAAACCTAACCTAACCTCACAACATCCCTGTATGGCTAGAAACCTAACCTAACCTAACCTAACCTCACGACATCCCTGTATGGCTAGAAACCTAACCTAACCTAACCTCACCTCACGACGTCCCTGTATGGCTAGAAACCTAACCTAACCTCACAACATCCCTGTATGGCTAGAAACCTTACCTAACCTAACCTAACCTCACAACATCCCTGTATGGCTAGAAACCTAACCTAACCTCACAACATCCCTGTATGGCTAGAAACCTAACCTAACCTCACGACATCCCTGTATGGCTAGAAACCTAACCTAACCTAACCTAATCTCACGACATCCCTGTATGGCTAGAAACCTAACCTAACCTAACCTAACAGTCGGCGAAACCGAGGCGTCGGACGGGAACCAAGGACATGAGGAGTTTTTCTCTCATGATTGCCTTCCTATTGCTGTTATATTGAATGTTTTGATGTGTAGTTGTTTGTTAGATGCAAATACACCCTCCTAGGTGCACGCTGATACCGAAATGTAATTATAAGTGGTCGGTTGGGCTCGGTTTCACCAGAGTACACTCGGTTTCACCTTAACGACGATGCGGCAATATCTCATAATCATGAATGCTGACAAATGTACAAATAAAAATAAAAGCCAAAATAAACACTACAGTAAGACATATGTACACACAAGGACACACACCTGTACATGTAATTAGCACTTGGTCACATTCGGCAATAAATCCATTGACAGAAATACACGCTATCAGCACACAATTGTATTTTCACAGATATCTGGGCTGTGCCCGTTGGGCCTTCACTCTCTTACGCTGGTCAAGGCTTCTTTACAAGGGAAGGCACCTTGGGAATGGTAAAGTCTACTGCTGTCGCTCCGATCTCTTCTTGCGTTGGAGTTGTTGTTTTTGAAGTTATAAAGTCTTTAAAGAGTTTTTCCTTTTCTTCTACACTTATTGCGGCCCAGGCTTGCGGTGTGATGTAGAACCGTTTATATCTGGGACACGGTGCATAATTCCCGTGACCAATCAGGCAACGTCGTAGATCCAGCATCTGCATTTTGACCTCCCTGTAGATGGATGGCTTCAATCAAGTCTGGTAATTTTTTGGGTTTCCAGTCCACAGAGAGTTTTAGCTGGTTGTTCATTGACTCACAGTTATTATTTGTCCAGAGTCTAGTGTGATTGTCTGTCCTGTGAGGCCCGTTGACATTGTCTAACAGTAGATTCTTCACACGTCCTTCAAAGTATTTGTTGAATTTGGGGTAATCGGTCGCAGTTAAATTCTGAAGATCATTGGCTTTCTGTTCAAAGTGGAAGGTGGAGTCCAAGTTGATCAGACCGTCAGTGCCAAAGATATCGTCGGTTATTTTATTCCTGTCTTTGCTTGATGCTCCAACTTGATGGGATAAATACCTTGATGCATTGTCACGTAGGTGTTTTGTGCACAAATATCTCGTGGCTTTGGGAAATAGATCCGTCGCAGCTTTGACCAACGCTGCCTCCTCGTCACTGCCAATGTTAAACTCAGCGGCGGCAAGGTCACTTTCAAGCTCTCGTTTAATATGGGCCAGGAATGTGTGGTAGGTGTCGTAGGTGGCATCCCAGTGTAGAAAAATTGGGCCCAGCACGATGGGGTGTTCTCGTGTTGTAGAGCGTAGCACACGGAGGTTTTTATACACGAGCGTCGTGACGAAGCAAGCCCCCGTGTTGAATGTGCGGTCTATTCCTAGGACGTGGTCGGACTTGGCCGACAGAAATGATCTCGTGTCCTCAAGCTGTTCATTCGTGTACAATATGACACACGGGGCTTTCCCCTTTGGAGACGCCACCTCTTGCACGTAGGGGTGGCTATTCAGCATGGAGAATACTTCCAAAATTTCATCAGCTATGTTGCTGCGGTAGGTTTTTTTGTTTGTGTTCTGCATGTTAGTTTTGATGTCGGCAACTTGTTTGATGTTTCGAGGTTCAAGATTGATGTCACCCTCTGCCTCATCACGGAGCTGGTTAAACACTTTCTTGGGACAAGCTGTGTGGATGTTTTCCTTGATTTTTTTAATGACCTCAGGATTTGTTCTTGTATATGGGGTCTTCCCTAACACGTTCTTGCAATTGCCATGATATTCACGGGTGGATGGTTGTTGCCCCACATATTCCACGACTGCGACATCCGGATACTGTTTGCTTATTTCAGAAAATTCAAACCAGAGAGTTCTTTTCTTGAAACTGGTGTCTGCTGCATGAGTCTGGTAATAACGGTGCAAGTTGACAATATTATCTGGTCTGGTTGTGGTGTCATTGGCAGCCATTGAACTTTTTTTTGCACTTTTTTGGGAAGACAGAACTGACCGCTGACAAGTTTGATCGTTCTCAGAGTTCTTTTGTCATCACTAATTAGATATGGGGTCTTAACAGCTGAAGAGGCCTTGGACGACCAGGCCCCACAATCGTCAGCGTGTTCCATTTTGAGATTTTTTTTTTTTTTCGTTCCATGTTCCGTGTGTTGTCGATCAAGAAGCGCTTGTTTGATTTGTCACCAGGCGGAATTCCAGGCAGAATATCAGCCGCATTGGCACTGATAATTGCATGTAAGAGTTCCTCAGTTGTCGCTGGAACCAATGCAGTTTGCTCTGTGTTACTTGCTTGATCAGACTCTGGAGATGTTTCTTCACACGCAATGGATACATGTATTGGCCTGGAAGATGTTTCTTCCTGCTCGCTGGATACGTGTACGGGCTTGGGAGAGGTTGCGGTGCTGAGGGACAGGGTGTCATGGAGCCGGGGGCGTTTGGGGGTCGAGGACTGATCAACTCCAACACGGAATCTTTTGTTGACTGGTGACAGTTTCAGGACGGCGTCAGGCTGGTCAAGCTGGTCTTGCGAGATGAGGGGTACGAAATGGTTAGGATACCACACACTGCTGGCGTTGTAATGCAGGGTGCTGGTCCACATGATGTTGATGGTGTATTCATGTTGCACAGACGATGTCGTTGGCACGTATATGGTGTTGAGTGTACGGTATACACATGGAAGAACACCTTTCACTGGGGGTACAGTGCAGCGATCTTGGCATTTACCACATTTGCGAGAGCTTGAATTGTGAACGCCGATGAGAATCCATGTGGTGTGGCACAATCCATGATGGCTTCCTCTAAAGTTGGACACACGCTTTCGATGTCTCGTCGAGCAGGCAAGTTTTTGTAATGTGTGAAGTTTCGTAGTAATTCGAGGGCTGTGCGGACACGGAGTTCTGTGGGGATAACTTCACTCCCAATCAGCCAAACAGAAACGGCATTAAAAAGGCAATTTCCATCACCTTTGACTACAGCGGGCAGAGGATTTTTCATAACACGGCACAACTCGTGCATTCGTGTCAACGGTGAAGTTGTTACGGTGATGTCGTTCAATGCGGCGAAATTCAGAGACTGTGTCGAACTCAGCTGCAGCAGCAATCAAGCTGGATAGATCAATCCTCGGAGACCCCACCAGAGACGTGGCTAGGTTGAAATTTTTCTATTTTGGCGGCCACGGAACTAAATTTAAATAGTAATTGGGAGTAAACACAGTCAACTTGCTTGTCGGCGGTCTTGTCTGCGGGAAATACCTCGGTAACTTTTCCAACCTGCGGATATTATGAAACAAGTAATTAATGCATGTACATTGATCCACAGTATAACTAGTTGTTGTTTGAATATAATAATTGTAATAATGATCATGACTAATAATATTCTTACAATAATTTATTAGTTCATATCTCTCTCTCTCTCTCTCTCTCTCTCTCTCTCTCTCTCTCTCTCTCTCTCTCTCTCTCTCTCTCTCTCTCTCTCTCTCTCTCTCTCTCTCTCTCTCTCTCTCTCTCTCTCTCTCTCTCTCTCTCTCCCCAACCAACGGCGGTTGTACTGTGGAGATACATAGTACATAGAAAGTGGTGTGTGTGTGTGTGTAACTCCATGTGATAAAGCACCAAATTTTGTCTAGGAAACCCATCAGGGTGGCTCGGTTGGTAGAGCTGTGGGCTCTCGTGCAGCGTCCCTGCATTCGGTCAGCGGTTCGAGCCCACCAGGTTCACCCTTGCGTGGTGGCGCTTTGTATAGTCAATAACCTTGTCGTTGGTACTTGCAAAGTGTCTAGATAGGATCAAAGTATCTTATCTTGTCTAAGAAAAATTAGTCTGTCTCAGAAAATGACCGCACAGTCCTCATCCATTTTTACCGGCGTGAGAACCGTACTGCCGCGACTGTACGTATCAGATGTCCAAAAGTCTCCCAGCTTCCCTTTGTATGAATGTAGAGTCTGAAATAAGTCCCTCTCCGTCTAGTTTAGTCTAGTCTACACTGATGCCTGCTGAAAACTCCCTCAATGGGGTGGCCAAGGCAGAAGAGCCTTTGCATATCTAATTAAAAGAAAAGAAAAGGCTTATGTCAACCTGGGAAAATAGTGTCAGTGTCCATAGCCATGATTATTAACTCTGTCTATGTATTCATCTCCATTTGCTTCATCCATCTGTGTCAAAGGGAATAAATAGATGCACAGAAAACCTTGAAATGATAAAACACATTAATTTCTCATCGGCAGGAGTGAGGCGGCGGCGGCGGCGGGTGAGCGAGGATGCCGTCATCGCAGCTGTTTGCCGTCAACAACCTGGGCCGGGTGTTCGGCCTGTCCACGGGTGAGGCGTGCTGGCGGGAGCTGGACTACCTGGGCATCGAGTTCAAGCGTCTGGCGGCGCACGAGTCTGTGGTGTGGGCCCTCGGAGGCGACCACCAAGTGTACGTGTTTGTGTACGGCTCGTCGGTGCCCATCAGGGTGTGCGAGGAGAGCTATGAGAACCAGGTGGGTGTCTGCAGGGGATTCTGAATTGTTAATGTTTCTTAACCCTTTCACGCCCAGATCTTTCCTTTGCTATATCAAATCATGTGTTGTAAGCCATTGAACTATGACAAGTAATGTAATACTGTATACCAAATTAGCTAGTGAACAAGTATACTAAACAGGTCACTTATCTATAAACACATTGCTTAAAATAATCAAAATTGTCTAATGGTACCCAAATTACAATGGAAATGACGTTCTGGGACTCAAGGGTTTAATACAGTAAACCCTCTATAAATCGGACCTATTGGGGGGAGGAGCCCCGTCCAGACTATCCAAAAGTTTGGATTAACAGCGGGTTGAAAAACTAGTGTATGCCCCTGGCCCCATAGCACACCCACAGCCCCTGGCCCCAGTGTCCTCTTCCTGAAGGGTAAATACAGGACGTCTCACTATTTATACGGCGTCCCTGGTTCACCACCGCCGTCACTTGCTATTTATGCTTCCCACGGGCCTTCTTCTTCTTCCTCCATCATCCCACCCTGTGCATCACCTTCATCCCTTCTGCAGCGGTGGAATCCCATTGAGGGCTTCACGGGGGTACTGATGCCCTCCGACCGCTGCAGCTTCTCCAGCGCAGACGGCCTCAGCAAGCGCACCCTCAGCTCCATCACCCTGCCCACCCTGGCCTGGTCCTGGGAGTCACCCTGGCACCTGCACCACACCCATGAAGGCCAGGCACTGGATAAGGAGGTGAGGGCCAAAGGGGTGATGGATTGCAATATTCATAACCTAACAGTGCATTGTTTAACCCCTTCACGCCCAGGTCTTTCCTTTGCTCTATAAAAATTGTCTATTGTTAGCCATAAAATTACGAAAAGTAACTGAATACACGGTCACCTCGATTTACGAATGGGTTACGTAAATTCGTAAATTGAATGTATTTTTCCCATTTAACCCCATGATTTAATTTGAGATACGTTCCTACGGACAATAATCACACCCCTAGAATGTCATAAACTGCTATAAAAACATATATTTGTGGCTTTAGGCATACATACAATTAATGTCCTTTCCATGTCTTCCATAATGAGTGGACGATGTTTCGTTACTAGCTTGGCACTCAAAGGGGTAGTACTTTTAGCACTTGACATAATCTTCTCCTTGTCCTTCTTAATGGTTACGACAGTCGACGGGGAAAGGCTAAACCAATTAGCCATGTCCTTCACTCGCACGCCTTCGTCAAATTTCTTGAGAATCGCTATCTTAGTCTCTAGTGTTATGGCTTTTCTGGCTTTCTTGGGCTTAGGACCACTCACACTAGCACTGGCACCATGCTTGGGAGGCATTATTCACTGAAATAATCACTGAAATGTCTGATTATACACAATAATGTTCATAAACACAGCACGACCGGTCGGAGAATATGTAAACAAACAATCTTGAGCGTCCCCGCGTGTGGATGTGCTGAGCCAAGGGTTCTGTTTACTGAACTTTTTACAATATTTAGGTGTTATAAATATTCTTACTATTTATGTATTAAATTATTTTTATTATTTTGTTTATGAATTTATGAACTTTTGTTCATAACTATGAATTATTCGTGTGTAAACCGAATTTTGGGACAAAATAATTTTGTTCGTAGCTTCGAAAATTCGTAAATAGAGTGTTCGTAAATCGGGGTCTGAGTGTATACCAAATTAACTAGTGGACAAGGACACTAAACAGGTCATATCTAAAAAATTTGCTTATATCTACTAAAATCGTCCAATAGTAGTCAAATTACAATTGAAATTACGTTCTGGTCCTCAAGGGGTTTTAACATTACAACTGGGCGACCAAAATGTCTCCCAGTGATGAAAAGCTGTCGCCCAGTAAGAACATTTTTAAGCTACTAGGCGACAAGATATATATATTCATAAACACCTTCCTGGATGCAATGGCTCATCATGTCTGTGTGTGCAAGATGCAAGAAGTAACGGATTCAAGCTGGAAAAGCGTAGATTTAAAAAAGAAATAGGGAAAAACTGATTCACAAATAGGGTGGTAAAGGATTGGAGTGGACTCAGTAGACAGGTAGTTAGTGCGGAGTCATTAGGGAGCCTTAACCCCTTCACGCCCAGAATGTTCCTTTGCTATATAAAATGGTCTGTTTTTAGCCATAAGATTACAAAAAGCAACTAAAAAAAAACAAATAAGCTAGTGGACAAGGATACTAAACAGGTCATAGCTATAAAATATTGCTTATATTCACTAAAAATCATCTAATGGTTGCCAAATTATATTGGAAATTACGTTCTGGGTCTCAAGGGTTAAAGGGAGGCTGGATAAATTCATGGATGCGGATGAAAAGTGGATGTGGGTAGTATTAAGTAACAGGAACTACCTCGTGTAGGTCTCGCGGCCTCTTGTAGCTTCCTTATGTTCTTATGTTCTTGTCTCGCGGCCTCTTGTAGCTTCCTTATTTTCTTATGTTCTTGTCTCACGGCCTCTTGTAGCTTCCTTATTTCTTATGTTCTTGTCTCACGGCCTCTTGTAGCTTCCTTATTTCTTATGTTCTTGTCTCACGGCCTCTTGTAGCTTCCTTATTTTCTTATATTCTTGTCTCGCGGCCTCTTGTAGCTTCCTTATGTTCTTATGTTCTTGTCTCGCGGCCTCTTGTAGCTTCCTTATTTTCTTATGTTCTTGTCTCGCGGCCTCTTGTAGCTTCCTTATTTTCTTATGTTCTTGTCTCGCGGCCTCTTGTAGCTTCCTTATTTTCTTATGTTCTTGTCTCGCGGCCTCTTGTAGCTTCCTTATTTTCTTATGTTCTTGTCTCGTGGCCTCTTGTAGCTTCCTTATTTTCTTATGTTCTTGTCTCGTGGCCTCTTGTAGCTTCCTTATTTTCTTATGTTCTTGTCTCGCGGCCTCTTGTAGCTTCCTTATTTTCTTATGTTCTTATGTTCTTTCCTTACCAGGCTTGGACCTACTCCATAGACTTCCCTCGCGCCTACACGGCCGAGAAGCGCTGGAACTCGTGTGTGCGCCGCCGCAAGTGGGTGCGTTACCGTCGCTACATTGCCCTGGACACGTGGTCAGCCGTGCCGCCGATCCACCAGGACGCCACCGAGGAGCCCTTCATCGACATCAGCGTCGGCGGCGGCGAAGTGCCCGGCGAGGACCCGGACCGCCTGATGGTGTGGGCCGTCACCGCGCTGGGCCGGGTGATGGTGCGCGGCGGGGTGGACGGCGCGTGTCCGGAGGGCTGTCGGTGGGACCACGTGCCCACGCCGCCGGACAAAGACGTGACCTCGGTGTGCGTCGGGCGGTCTGGGCGTGTGTGGGCCGTGACCTGGGACGGGAAGGTCATTGTGAGGACGGGCGTTACCAGAGACTGTCCTAAGGGTGAGTGTGTGTGTGTGTGTGTGTGTGTGTGTGTGTGTGTGTTGATCTGTGAAGAGGAACATAGGTTATTTGTCATTAGTAGAGAAAAATTTGAAGGGAGATGAGGGAAAAGAGGATAAGTAGGAGGTGTATATACATGTGTTTTGTGAAATCTGAAATTCTGAAGTGTGGATCTCTGAAGAAGAGCATAGTTTATTTGTCATTAGTAGAGAAAGATTTTGAGAGAGTGGAGGAGGAAAAGATGATAAGTAGGAGGTATAGACATGTATTTTGTGACTTTTTGAATCCCTTTACTGTGTGTAGGGAAGGAGTGGGCGATGGTGGAGGCCCCCGAGGGTAGCCGGCTGCAGCAGGTGGCGGTGGGGACGCAGGTGATGTGGGGGGTGACACGGGACCATCGGGTGTGGTTCAGAAGGGGGCTGGAGGGGGCTGAGGGCGCCGCCTCCACCACCGTCACCGGCACCTCCTGGTTGCTGATGGTGGGCGGCCTGAACAGTGTGTCGGTGGGGCCCAGTGATCAGGTGCGTCCTCCCCTCAGCCTCTGTCATCTTTGTTGTCATTACAGCTTTTATCTTTATTTACTTTATTATTACTATTTACTTACTTACTTTACTTTCTATTTAATTATATTTGTTATTGTTGCATTTATTGTTATTTTTTGTAAGTCCTCAGCCCCTGTCATGTTTGTTGTCATTATAGCTTTTATCATTACTGTTATTGCTGCATACAGCTAAGTATTAATTATCCGACCTTGGGGGGACCGAAGGTAGGTCGGATAATTGGAATAGTCGGATGTTCAGATATCACAGTAACCATAAACGTAAGGACAAAATGGTATAGAACATAAAAGATGCAGCTCTTGAAGGTCGATCCAGTGGTATACGCGAAAGTAAAATTCACGCATAAATAAAGCCACAAATCAATGTTTTCTTTAAAAAAAAAAAAAAAAAAAAAAATAAATAAATAAATAAATAAATAAATAAATAAATAAATAAATAAATAAAATTTGGCCAAAACAAGACATAATGTGGTGGTGAAAAAAGTCGGTTGTTTGGACAAGTCGGATGTTGGGAATTTGGCTGTATATTGTTATTTGTGTTGATATGACATGTGTAAGCTTTTACATAAGAACATAAGAAAATAAGGAGGCTACAAAAGGCCGTGAGACCTACACGAGGTAGTTCCTGCTTTTGTTGTAGGTAGGTGTGTGTGTGTAGGTCTTGAATTATTACTCCAAGGTTTATCTCTTCACATGCTTTAGTAGTTGTCCTGTCTTTCCAATTTGTAGCTGCATCTTATCCTCTTTGTAGTCTTACCTAGAAACTACCACTAGGAACTACATGTATTTACTTACAGGAACTACCACGTGTAGGTCTCAGGGCTTCTTGTAGCTTCCTTATTTTCTTATGTTACCTTTTTTTTCTCTCTTCTTTCCCCGTGGGTGCAGGTGTGGGGTGTGAGCAGTGAAGACACGCTGGTCGTGGTGAGGACCGGCGTCACTCCCTCAGAGCTTGCCGGCCGCACCTGGAAGCCCATCTGCCTGCCCCTCAACACCTGCGACACCCCGAGCCACAGCGACGGGTCGAGCTCCAGCACCAGCCAACACTCCAGCCTGTCCGGGGCCGGCAAGGTGACCAGTCCGCAGGGCGACACCACGTCGGCACAAGACGTCAACACTCCAGGCGTTGAGAATGTCCTGAACGACTTGTCATTGAAAGGAAGTAATGAAGAGGAGGGAGGAACACAGGAGGGGGGTGAGGGGGTGAAGGAGTTTGAACTGGGTGAAGGACATGGAGGAGGAAGAATAGGAGGTGGGATTCAGGAAGAGCCACCAGATCCTCTCCAGAACATAAGTGAGAGCTCAGACTTCCCCACCATTGAGATCAAGTACCCAGAGTACTGCAGCAGTTCCCTAGAGTCCTCAGGCATGTCAGACCACGCCGGGGAGTACGTGGCGAGCCTCATGGCCAGCCAGAGCAGCCCGGTGAAGGAGCTCAATGCACTGCCAGAGCTGCCAGAGGATTCAAGTCAAAAAGAAGAGTCCACCGTGGATCGGAAGTCAGTGGTGAGGCAGCATTTCCCCGTGGCCAGCAAGGAGTGGAGTGAGTCTCGGCTCCGACACGCCAGCAGCACCAGCTCCCAGGGGTCCCTCGTTGCACCCAGGGAGGAAGGCCCCGTGTTCAAGCTTCTGCCGGTGGAGGATGACCACCTGTGGATGTGGGTGACAGGCGGAGGCTGCTGGATCAAGGCCAACAGCATGCCCAAGTGGTGAGGACACACGTACTGTTGCCGTCCATTGTATCAGTAAAGAGATAGCCAAGACTGGATTTGTTTATGTATTGAGCATATACTGTGGACTGCAGTTATAAATAGGTGTTAGCTTAGTGATTATTAGGTTTAACCCCTTGAGACCCAGAACGTAATTTCCATTGTAATTTGATTGCCATTAGACTATTTTTAGTGACAATAACCAATATTTTATAGATATGACCTGTTAAGTATCCTTGTCCCCTAACTCATTTGGTATATTCCGTTACTTTTCGTAATTTTATGGCTAACAACAGACTATTTTTATGGTTAAGGAAAGATCTGAGCGTGAAGGTGTTAAGTTAGTGTCTAAAAAATATGTAATATCAATACGTGTTTATATCTGCATACTGTGGTCAATAAAGTATCTATCTATCTATCTATCTATCTATCTATCTATCTATATCTATACACACACTATCCGCTGTGAGGGCCTTACTCGTTGCCTTGTGCTCCCAGGTTTGTGAGTGAGGGGTCGCCAGTGCACTCCAGCGAGCCGTGGCGCGTGGGTGTGCTGCAGCGGCTACGGCAGCGCCAGGAGCAGGAGATCAAGCCTTTCACTGGGTGGGTCACTTACTGTTTACTGTTTTATACTTACTACTCACTACTTTTATTTTCTACTTACTACTTTTATTTGCTACTTACTACTCACTACTTTTATTTTCTACTTACTACTTTTATTTTCTACTTACTACTTACTACTTTTATTTTCTACTTACTACTTTATTTTCTACTTACTACTTACTACTTTTATTTTATATTTACTACTTACTATACTTTTATTTTATACTTACTACCTTTATTTTCTACTTACTACTTTTATTTTCTACTTACTACTTTTATTTTCTACTTACTACTTTTATTTTCTACTTACTACTTACTACTTTTACTTTCTACTTACTACTTTTATTTTCTACTTACTACTTTTATTTTCTACTTACTTACTTTTATTTTCTACTTACTACTTACTACTTTTATTTTCTACTTACTACTTTAATTTTCTACTTACTACTTTTATTTTCTACTTACTACTTTTATTTTCTACTTACTACTTTTATTTTCTACTTACTACTTTTATTTTCTACTTACTACTTTTATTTTCTACTTACTACTTTTATTTTCTACTTACTACTTTTATTTTCTACTTACTACTTTTATTTTCTACTTACTACTTACTACTTTTATTTTCTACTTACTACTTACTACTTTTATTTTCTACTTACTACTTTTATTTTCTACTTACTACTTTTATTTTCTACTTACTACTTTTATTTTCTACTTACTACTTACTACTTTTATTTTCTACTTACTACTTTTATTTTCTACTTACTACTTACTACTTTTATTTTCTACTTACTACTTTTATTTTCTACTTACTACTTTTATTTTCTACTTACTACTTACTACTTTTTATTTTACTACTACTTTATCTTACTTTTATTTTCTACTTACTACTTTATTTTCTACTTATACTACTACTTTTATTTTCTACTTACTACTTTTATTATTCTACTTATACTACACTTTTATTTTCTACTTACTACTTATACTTTTATTTTCTACTTACTACTTATTTATTTTATTTCTACTTATACTTTATTTTCTACTTACTACTTTTATTTTCTACTTACTACTTATACTTTTATTTTATACTTACTACTTACTACTTTTATTTTCTACTTACTACTTACTACTTTTATTTTCTACTTACTACTTTTATTTTCTATACTTACTACTTACTACTTTTATTTTCTACTTACTACTTAATTCTACTTACTACTTTATTTTACTTACTACTTACTACTTTTATTTCTACTTATACTCTTACTACTTTTCTACTTATACTTTCTACTTATCTACTTACTACTTTTATTTTACTTACTACTTTATTTCTACTATACTACTTTTATTTTCTCTACTTATTAACTACTTTATTTCTACTAACTTTTATTTTTACTACTACTTTTATTTCTACTTACTACTTTTACTTTTATTTTCTACTTACTACTTACTACTTTTATTTTCTACTTACTACTTTCATTTTCTACTTACTACTTACTACTTTTATTTTCTACTTACTACTTACTACTTTCATTTTCTACTTACTACTTTTACTTACTACTTTTACTTACTACTTACTACTTTTATTTTATACTTACTACTTACTACTTTTACTTGCTACTTACTACTTTTACTTACTACTTACTACTTACTACTTTTATTTTCTACTTGCTATGTATTTGTAGAGATAACTGGGTCTGTGATTTTCCTCCCCAACACTGATTGAGGTTAACATTTCAAACATAGGAATCTTAAACCACATGAGAACTTTCAATACTTATAACCAGTTGGTGGTCTGATCAGTGTAAATATGTAGAAATAAGAAATAGGGTAAAACTGGTTCTCAAATAGATTGGTAAATGATTGGAATAGACTCAGTAGACAGGTAGATAGTGTGGAGTCATTAGGGAATTTTAAAAGGAGGCTAGATATATTCATGGATGGGGATGAAAGGTGGATGTAGGTAGTGTTAAGTAACAGGAACTACCTCGTGTAAGTCTCGCGGCCTCTTGTAGCTTCCTTATTTTCTTATGTTCTTATGTGTGTTTTCTGAAAGGTATAGAATAGTGTGATCTATGGGCAGAACAGGCGCACATATATTCTAGCTGACTATTTGGCTGCCTATTGAGTTGATACCCGTGTAGTAGTAGTAGTAGTAGTAGTAGTAGTGTATATTCCTGCAGTACTATAGGGCATGCAACTGCCATCACCACCACCACTTTTTTTTTTTTTTTTTTTTTTTTTTGAAACCTAAAAAAAAAAAAAAAAAAATCAATGGCAACACTACTAATGGTGAGGTTTTCTTTGCCCCTTCAGGTATGAGGAGGCCGTGGAGGGGGCTTCATGGGCCATCTCGGGTCAGTGCCGGTGGTGGGCGAGCAAGCAGTGGGTTCCGGCCAGTGTGGAGTTGGTTATGGTGGGCTCACGCAGGTCCCAAGTAAAGGACGCCACACTCCTGCTTCACTACTCTCTCTCAACACCGGCAGTGGTGGGTCCCAGGGCTGGTGTGGGGTGTGGTGATGGTGATGGGGTGGTGTGGGGTGGTGATGGGGTGTGTGGTGTGGGTGTGGTAGTGTTGGGTCCTGGTAGGGGTGGTGTGGTGGTGGAGGTGGTGTGGTAGTGGTAGGGGTGGTGTGGGGTGTGTGTGGTAGTGGTGGTGTGGGGTGTGGTAGTGGTGTGTGTGGTGTGGGTTGTGGTAGTGGATATTGTAGTGGTGGGGAGGTATGGTGGGTCTTGGGATTGGTGTGGGGTGTGGTAGGGATGGTGTGGGTCCTGGGGGTGTGATAGTGGTGTGGTGGAGGATATGGTTGTGGTGGGGAGGTATGGTGGGTTCTGGGTTGGTGTGGGGTGTGGTGGGTATGGTGTGGGTTGTGGTAGTGGTGGGTCCTGGGGGTATGGTAGTGGTGTGGTGGAGGATATGGTTGTGGTGGGGAGGTATGGTGGGTCCTGGGTTGGTGTGGGGAGGTATGGGGGTGTTGTGATGGTGGAGGACAAGAAGTGACATTTTTCCTTTGACCAATCTCTAGGCTTCATCAGTATTCTATCAGCAAATCTTCATTCAGTGAGCTATCATTTCTGCTCCATATACAATATTCAAATCTCACCTGTTGTTCCTTTCAAGCTAAATGTCACCCCACATTCTTAAGCTCGAGTCACTCTCAAATGTCTTTTTATTATATGCAATTGTACTCAAGCACCCTTCCTTCACTGTCTTTCTTATCCACACACACCAACATCATGGCAGTGTTTCATTATTACGATATCGGAGGTTCACGTATCATTATAATTCGAGAGGGTTTACTGTATTTCAATATTCCAGTCACTCTCAGATGTCTTTTCTTTATGTTATTGTACTCAGACACCCTTCCTTCACTGTCTCTCTAGCCCATACACAGCGCCATCATGTCAGTGTTTCATTAGTTCAATATCGAAGGTTATGTATCATCAGAATTAGAGGGATCCCTTTAAGTAGAAAAATAACGTAATGTAAATAAGAGCCTGCGTAAATAGAAAATATAAGCATCTTTACGTCAATATAAGCATCTTTACGTCAATAGAAGCATCTTTACGTCAATAGAAGCATCTTTACGTCAATAGAAGCATCTTTACGTCAATAGAAGCATCTTTACGTCAATAGAAGCATCTTTACGTCAATATAAGCATCTTTACGTAAATAGAAGCATCTTTACGTCAATAGAAGCATCTTTACGTCAATAGAAGCATCTTTACGTCAATATAAGCATCTTTACGTCAATAGAAACATCTTTACATCAATAGAAACATCTTTACGTCAATAGAAGCATCTTTACGTCAATAGAAACATCTTTACGTCAATAGAAACATCTTTACGTCAATAGAAGCATCTTTACGTCAATAGAAGCATCTTTACGTCAATAGAAGCATCCCTGATTCCCTTGACGTCTGCCCGCCAGGAAGAGATCTCGGTTGGCTCCATCCTGCTGGCGGCCATGTGTGTGGAGGCGTCGATGGGCCGGTCGCTGGTGGCCCTCTACCACCCCACCTACCCCCTGCGGCCCAAGACTCTCTCCTTCTCCACCGAGACGGAGGCGGAGGAATGGCTCAACCACGTCACTTCAGGTTGGCAGGCTTTCTTTCTTTATCATCTTTCTTAACTTCTATCTTGTTTCTGCCTTCTTCCACTTATCTTCTTGGCTTCTTGGCT
This sequence comes from Chionoecetes opilio, assembly GCA_016584305.1. Classification (NCBI taxonomy): domain Eukaryota; kingdom Metazoa; phylum Arthropoda; class Malacostraca; order Decapoda; family Majidae; genus Chionoecetes; species Chionoecetes opilio. Next base: position 310,879 of record JACEEZ010006256.1, on the reverse strand, counting down.
TTAATGAGTCATGTATTTTCACGAGATGAATTTCTATTCTATTTTTTTATTGATATAGAGGATGTGCCTTTGTCGTAAGCTGTTTTATGTTTATGTGTGTGTGTGTGTTTATGTGTGTGTGTGTGTGTTTATGTGTGTGTGTGTGTGTGTGTGTGTGTGTGTTTATGTCATTCACCCATGGTCTTTGTCCACGCGAGCTGGCTCGCGATCGCCAGTTTCACCCTCTCAGTGCGAGCTTGGAGCTCATTATTACCGATCTTTGGGCAATGCTGGGACCTCACACACCACACCCCCATCCCCTTGCTCAAGGGGGACAGTAACCGCCCGAATTTGTCAAGTGAAAAATCCCCGGCAGCGCGAGGATTCGAACCGCCTACCCACAGAGTGAGAGACCAGAACGTTATCAACCTGACCATCGCGCATGTGTGTGTCTGTGTGTGTTTATGTGTGTGTCGGTGTGTGTGTTTGTGTGTGTCTTAAATCCATTGGTTCCTCCGCAGCCTGCAAGACGTTCCGCGGGCACAACAAGCGGCCATCGCAGTACGCCGTGTGGGGAGTGACGGCGCAGGGCAATGTCTACGTCCATGACAAGTACATGACGGAGGAGGAGGTGAGTGTGGCTAGACCCTGTTGTCCTTAACGAGGCGACAAATCCTGACCCCTTGCTGCTTACTGACTGATATTTGATGCCAGGGGAAGGGAATAGTGCGGTACTTCTAAATTTTAGTTTTATTATATCATAGTTAACCATAGTATCAGGTAAACAGAAGCATAATTTTAAGCATGAGACCTTAAGATAGAATGGAATTTTCGCCTCGTTAAAAAATATAGACTATACCTACCATTCCACTGATCCTCTTCTTCCTCCACTCATTCCACCCGCTGACTCCTGCTCCTTAATTTTTGTCTCCTCCATTTACCTATCTCGTTTTCATTAAAGTGTTGTAATTTGTTATCTTTGTTGCCCATCTTTTTCTTTCTGTCACGCCCTTTAGTGTGTCGGGTCTCTTTTTCTCTCTAATTTTTATGTACAGTAAAACCTCACATATTCGGACTAATTGGGCCAAGGAGTGGTCCGAGTAATGCAAGGAGCCGAATAATGGGGGGATTATATATGGGGAGATATGTACTACAACAAAAAAAAAAAAAAAAAAAAAAAAAATCTAGTTGTATATACTGTATAGCTAGGAAATTTCGACCCCTACAAAAAAAAAAAAAAAAAAAAAAAATGTTCTAGGTGTATTAGGTGTAACTAGGAAATTTCGACCCTAAAAAAACACACACAAAAAAAAAATCTAGTTGTATATATAGCTAGGAAATTTCGACCCCTAAAAAACACACAAAAAAAAAACAATTTCTAGGTGTATATATAGCTAGGAAATTTCGACCCCTAAAAAAAAAAAAAAAAAAAAAATTTGGTGTATATATACTAGCTAGGAAATTTCGACCCCTAAAAAAAAAAAAAAAAAAAAATTTGGTGTATATATACTAGCTAGGAAATTTCGACCCTAAAAAAAAAAAAAAAAAAAAATTTGGCGTATATATACTAGCTAGGAAATTTCGACCCCTAAAAAAAAAAAAGAGAGAGAGGAGGAGGTCCGAATAATGTTAAAGTCCGAATACGAGAGGTTTTACTGTATTTCATCATGGTATTCCTTCCCTTGATGGTGGATTGCGCTGTACTGTCTTATCTCTGCATGTAATATCCATAGCCAAAGTAAGCTTAATATAATACTTTCATGATGTGGTCTGACCGGTGTGCCTGCATACTCACACACGCAGCGGGCCAGGAGTGCGGGGTCTCAGAAGACTATCTCGAGGGGGAACTTTAAAAACAAGATCTTTGCACGCTACCTGCTCAACCTGTGCTCCTCCGTTGCTTCCCTGTCAGAATCGGTGACTATTTCTTGGTTCTGAGCACCGTGATATCCCTAGTGAAGTTGTGAACACTGTACAGGGAGGTCCCGAAGATACGAGCAGTTAGGTTCCACCTGGCATACTCGTAAAGCGAAATCTCGTATAACGAAACACATAACTAATGGTAAAATATAGGTTTGGTTCCAGGACCCCATCAATTAAAAAAAGAAAAGAAAAAAAAAGACATGTTTTTCAAGATAAAATAAACTATAGCAAACACAACAAACACACAGCGTCTATATTACCCACACTGTACTACCTATTCTGTAGAAAAAGCATTCTGAAAGAGAAAATAGCACACAAAATAACATAACTGCACATTAATTAAACATAAAACATGCATAACAAGCAAAAAAGACGTTGTAATGTAGGGGACGCCGCGTGATACAAGAGAAGGTAGTGTAGCAGTCCCAAGGTTGGGGCCGCACACCTGCTAATTACCCCTAAAGGTCAGGCCGCGCCATATGCTTAATTACCCTTCAGGTCACGCCTTGCTAGGGGTGACCTGACTGCGGTCCCAAGGTTGGGGCCGCACACCTGCTAATTACCCCTAAATGTCAGTTCGCGCCATATGCTTAATTACCCTTCAGGTCACGGCTTGCTAGGGGTGACCTTACTGGGGTCAACCTTTGTCCAGCCCTTTGTCCAGCCCGGGAGTGGTAGGGCGAGCATTTTGAGCTTGATAATTTTACTCACCCCAGTTTGAATGTCATATCATTGGATTTTTGATCTCGTTTATTGAAAATAGACCCTAATTTACACATCTCGTATCATCGGATTCTCGTATACCGAATACTCGTATAACGGGACCTCCCTGTATAAGGAGCACTATTAGTTAAGCTGGCTGTGACTAGACCCTCATAATAGAATGTGATATTGTTGATGTGGTGTGAGAAGATTAGTGTGTGACAGCCTTGTGCAGCAGTGTGTGACAGCCTTGTGCAGCAGTGTATGACAGCCTTGTGCAGCAGTGTGTGACAGCCTTGTGCAGCAGAGCCAAGCATTGTGTAGCAGCAGCATGGCTCATCACAACACTGTAGGGAATAATGTGACGGAATAAAGGCTGTGTTGCATATCTGTGGGTGTTGTCACGGCTGTCATGGCTTCAGGAATGATCTAATGCATAATAGAAAGGATAGATCAGTGAATAGAGTTGTGTTTGTATGGAAAGCCCCTTGCATGGCGCTACTTTCTGCACTTATATTATAATTCAGAAAGAAAAAAATAGTTTGCCAATATTGTGTCACATTTATTTATAGCTATATATTTTTTTTTCATTTTTTTTTCTTGCATATTTTTATTTTTTATTTTTGTATATTATTCATGCCTGCTTTTTTTTGTTTTTTTCATCACATGTTTTCTAGAAGCACATTGGCAGCCTCGGGTATTCACATAGAAGTGATTGACTCTTGTGTGTGTATTTCACGGCACTATAGGTAGTTCAGTATCTTTTTCTTGCCGTGTGACGAGGAGTTATATGCCAAACTACATCACTTGTCAAAGGTTATCTGCTATCATCATCATCATCTGCTATGTATATGAAGCAATAGCAGGAAGGTCAGCACTGTCAAGACAAGATGATGACAACATAACTATACATACAACACCCCAACAGGATCATGCACTGTGCACATCACGCATCCTCTACCTAGACTCTGTTTTTTACAAGGTGAAAAATCCTGACCCCTTGCTGCTTACTGACTGATATTTGATGCCAGGAGAAGAGAATAGTACAGTTCTTCTTAATTTCAGTTGTATTTTATCATAGTTAACCATATTATCAGGTAAACATAGGCAAACTTTTAAGCATGAGACTTTGAAATAGAAGAGAATTTTCGCCTTGTTAAAAAAAAGAAGACTAGCCATCCTTGCCCCTTCCTCCCTAAAAAAAATAGACTATAGCCATCATCCCCTTCCTCCGTAGCTGCGTCTGGAGGCCCGAGTGTCGCACAAGTCGCTGGCGGTGGGCGAGGGCGCCTCGTCGGCCGTGCTGCTGCTGGACCGAGGCTTCCGGCCGGGCTGCTTCGTCTCCGTCCTGGTGGAGATACACGAGGGAGCCGAACAGTGAGTGCTGGCTTCCTCTCTGCCCCATCATCATCCCATGCTTTGTTTCCCTCTCCCTCCCTCCCCCATCATCATATCCATGCTTTGTTTCCCTCTCCCTCCCTCCCTCATCATCATCCCATGCTTTGTTTCCCTCTCCCTCCCTCCCCCATCATCATATCCAGGCTTTGTTTCCCTCTCCCTCCCTCCCTCATCATCATCCCAGGCTTTGTTTCCCTCTGCCTCCCTCCCCCATCATCATATCCAGGCTTTGTTTCCCTCTCCCTCCCTCCCTCCCTCATCATCATCCCAGGCTTTGTTTCCCTCTGCCTCCCTCCCCCATCATCATATCCAGGCTTTGTTTCCCTTTCCCTCCCTCCCTCATCATCATCCCAGGCTTTGTTTCCCTCTGCCTCCCTCCCCCATCATCATATCCAGGCTTTGTTTCCCTCTCCCTCCCTCCCTCCCTCATCATCATCCCAGGCTTTGTTTCCCTCTGCCTCCATCCCACCTGTATCGAGTCTCCCCTCCGTCATTTATGCTTCCCTTAAATGCCTTTCTGATTCTATTCCTTCATACCCTGTCCCTCTGCCTTCACTATCATCCCAGGCTTTGTTTTCCTCTGCCTCCATCCCATCTGTATCTACACTCCTTCATTTATGCTTCCCTTCACGCCTTTCTGACTCTTATTTCTGCATACCCTGTCCCTCTTTACCATCCATATGTGGCGGCTTCTCTTCCTCCATCATCCCAGGCTTTGTTTTCCTCTGCCGCCACCCCCCCTGTGCCAGCGTCCTCATACATGCAGCTGGCAAGGAGTGTGGGATCTCAGAAGACTGTCATGAGAGGAAACTCTAAACACAGGATCTTTTGTCATGAGAAGAAACTCTAAACACAGGATCTTTGCACGCTGCCTGCTCAACATGCAACAACAACATACTCAACATGCAACAACGACATACTCAACATGCTCAACATACCCTCCTTCATTCATACCCTTACAAGCCTTTCTGACTGTTTCTGCATACACATTTCCTCTTCTTAACTATCCATTTCTTCATTGTATAGAAATTCAATATTAAAAATGTGTGTGTATGTGTAGGCGTCCTTCCAGTAACAATCTTTCCATCATCTAAGAAATGGAAGTTTTTCTCCCTTTCTTCATCAGTTTTTCTTCATTTGTAACAAGGACATGATGTGTATGTAAACATGCTAGGCTGAGGCTGCAGTTTGTTAAGGTTTGCATCCGTTGTATATACAGTAAAACCTCTCATATTCGGACACTCATTATTCGGACTTTGACATTATTCGGACCTTCTCCGTTTTTTTTTTTTTTTTTTTTTTTTCTTCTTTTTCTTTTAAGGGGTCGAAATTTCCTAGTTATACTATATATACACCTAGATTTTTTTTTTTTTTTTTTTTTTTTTAGGGGTCGAAATTTCCTAGCTATATATGCACCTAGAATTTATTATTATTATTATTTTTTTTATTTTTTTTTTTTTATACATTTTAGGGGTTGAAATTTCCTAGCTACACCTAGATTTTTTTTTGTTTTTATTTTTTTAATTTTCATATCCCCTCATATATAATCCCCCCATTATTCGGATCCTTGCATTATTTGGACCACTCCTTGGCCCAATTAGTCCGAATACGAGAGGTTTTACTGTATTGTTATCTCTAATAGGTTCCACGTCAACCTTCAGACGGGGAGGAGCACAGAGTCCAGCATAGCCATCCACATCAATCCAAGGTTCTCCAAAAAGGTGAGACTATTGCTCGTATTCGTAGTCACATACCATGATTGCTCGTGGTAATTGCTATGATTTTGTTCCATTTCTACTCAGTCAAAATTATTCACTTGATCTTGTAGCTGCCATGGAAAGTACTAGAGCAATCCTACAGTACTCCTATTGCAATCACAACAGAGCTGGCATGATCTATTGATTTAATTAGGACAAGACAAAAAGTGAACAATGACCACGTACAATGATGGTATGTGACTACGAATACGGGCATATAACCCATCACCTCTGCTTGAAGCCTTGACCAAACCCTCCGGCAGTACTTTCAGTGAGTTGCCGGGAAAGTGTACAGGGCAGGACAAAGGGCAAACCAGGAACTACCACGTGTAGGTCTCATGTCCTCTTGTAGCTTCCTTATTTTTTCATGTTCTTATGTTAACCCCTTCATGCCCAGATCTTTCCTTGGCTATAAAAAATTGTCTGTTGTTAGCCATAAAATTACGAAAACTAACTTAATGTACCAATTTAGTTAGTGGACAAGAATACTAAACAGGTCATATCTATAAAAAATATTGCTTATATTCACTAAAAATCATCTAATGGTACCTAAATTACAATGGAAATTACGTTCTGGGTCTCAAGGGGTTACAGCCAAATTCCCAACATCCGACCTCCAAACATCCGACTTGTCCAAACAACCGACTTTTTTCACCACCACATTTTACTTAGTTTTTTTTAGTTTTTAGAAAACATTGATTTGTGGCTTTATTTATGCATGAATTTTACTTTCGCATATACCACTGGATCGGCCTTCAAGAGCTGCATCTTTTATGTTCTATACCATTTTGTCCTTACATTTATGGTTACTGTGATATCCAAACATCCGACTATTCCAATTATCCGACCTACCTTCGGTCCCCCCAAGGTCGGATAATTAATACTTAGCTGTGTAGCGATCATTTTTCTGTGTGTGTGTTGCAGGTGGCAGTGATCAACAGCAAGAAGAAGAGTGTGTGGGGGGGTGAGGAGAAGCAGGGCCTGATGAGCCTGGCGCCGGGGAGGCAGTGCGAGGTGGCCGTCATGTGCGATGACGACGACTTTAAGGTCAGCAGGGCCAGGCTATGCCACTATACTCCCCACACGTTAAGTTGGCGAAAATAGAGCTCCTTCACTCCCCCCTTCCGAATGCACGGGATTGGCTGAGGTGTTGGGTGTCGGGTGAGAATGCCTTACTCCAAGTGCCGCCCTAAAGCCCCAACACCCAACACCTCAGCTAATCCCGTGCGTTCGGAAGGGGGGAGGATATGGAGAGAAAAAAAAAAAAAAAAAAAAAAAGATCTAGGTGTATATAAAAGATTAGCTAGGAAATTTCGACCCCTAAAAAAAAAAAAAAAAATAATAAATAATCTAGGTGTATATATAGCTAGAAAATTAAGAAGAAAAAAAAAAAAAAAAAAAAAAAAAAAGAGGAGATCCGAATAATGTCAAAGTCCGAATACGAGAGGTTTTACTGTAATAACATCATCCCTACAGCTGTCCATTGATGAGCAGTACTGGTGCAGCTTCAAGCACCGCCTGCTGCCCGCCGACATCACCCACGTGGCGGTGCGAGGGGAGGTCACCATCAACAACATCATGTACAACCACGGCGCGGTGAGTACTCGAGAGGCCGGCGAGGGAGAGCGCAGACTGAACGCTTATCTATTTACTTTGAACACACGACACAGGGCAGAAGTTGCATGACTGAAAAAAGGGTAAAGACACTCAATTTAACGAACCTCGATTTATGGGACTTCGGATTTAACGGACTCAATCTGCTACTGGACAAGCGGACCAAACCATTAAAATAAATAATAAATAAATAAATAATTCTTTTGTAGTTAATGGGCAGCATATTGGTGTTCTTAGGCCACTCAATTACAGGCAGTATAGGAACTTTTTTTTTTTTTTTTTTTAAAGAATACCAAGCAACGGACTTTTTTGAGCAACGGACACTTAAACTCCCTATTTACTCCGTTAAATCGAGGGTCAAGTGTATATTGTTAGCCACTCAGTTCAAGTAAGAACACACAACACAACCTATAATGTTGGTGAGAGTTGTCAGTACCTTGCCTCTCACAATAGGGCGAGAGGCAGCTGACCAAAGAAAGGGTAAAGATGGGTAGTATATTGTTAGCCATTCAGTTCTAGTAAGAATAACACACAACACAGCTGTAATGTTGGTGAGAGTTGTCAGTACCAGGGATGGAGTATTCGTAATCGGTATTCGTATTCAAATACATTCGAATACAGTATTTGGGTGTAGTATTTGTATTCATATTCGTAGGAATTTGAAGTATTCGTAGTCGTATTCGAATGCACAACTCTTGTATTCACTCCATCCCTGGTCAGTACTTGCCTCTCATATTTTATAGGGCGAGAGGCAGCGGACCAAAGAAAGGGTAGAGATGGGTAGTATATTGTTTGCCATTCAGTTCAAGTAAGAATAACACACAACACAGCCTATAATGTTGGTGAGAGTTGTCAGTACCTTGTGTCTCGCATCTTATAGGGCGAGAGGCAGCTTACGGACTGGTACTGGCGGGGTGTGGGGGGTCACTTCAAGAGGGTGGAGAGCGGGGCGTGTGGCGTGACGTGGGGCATCTCCCATGACTGCCACGTCTACATCTACACCGGCGCCGAGGAAGGGGGGCTCTGTAAGGGTGAGTCTTCCATGCCACTTCTACCACACAGCAACTGCCACTTCCTTCACCATGCCACTCCTACCACACTACTTCTGCCACTTCTTCCACCATTCCACTCCTACCACACAGCAACTGCCACTCCCTCCGCTATTAAGGGAGTGAAACATGTGAAGAAATTGGACGTTTATAAAGATGTCTTAGCTCAACGCAAGCTTACATTCCCTAACCTAACATCACCATTATGACTAAGAAGGAAGTAATGGAAGGTAAGAATTGTTACTCAGACATTTACAGACATTCTCAGACAGACTCAGACTCTCAGACAGACTCAGACTGACTCAGACAGACTCAGACATTTACAGACAGACTCAGACAGATTCAGACATTCTCAGACAGACTCAGACATTCTCAGACATTCTCAGACATTCTCAGACAGACTCAGACATTCTCAGACAGACTCAGACATTCTCAGACAGACTCAAGACATTCTCAGACAGACTCAGACAGACTCAGACATTCTCAGACAGACTCAGACATTCTCAGACAGATACAGACATTCTAAGACAGACTCAGACATTCTCAGACTACTACATAACATTGCATCTCAACATAAACCTTCCCCCCTCAGGCAGCAGCACCAGTGAGTCGGGGGACCACCACCTGAGTGACGTGCGCCACATGTACGTGTGGGAGAACCAGCGCTGGAACCCCGTCACCGGCTTCACCCACCGCAGCCTGCCCACCGACCGCCACACCTGGAGCGACCAGTCCGGCCGCCACCACCGCCCCAAAGACAGCATCCGCCTCCCCTCCCGCCACTGGTCCTGGGTGTGTGTCTGTGTATTTAGATAGTTGTGTTTACCTAGTTGTGTTTTACAGGGCCTGAGCTACACTCGTGGGGTCCCGTCTCCGTATCTACATTTATCCAGTCTTTCTTTCAATTGGTGCACATTCTTTGCTGATATCACCTCCTCATTTAGTCCTCTGACCCCCCTCTCCCTGACCCCCCTCTCCCTGACCCCCCTCTCCCTCCCTAACCCCCCTCTCCCTAACCCCCCTCTCCCTAACCCCCAGACCAGTGAGTGGTGCGTGGACTACCACACGGCCGGCGGGGTGGACAAGGGGGGGTGGCAGTACGCGACGGACTTCCCCTTCAACTACCACGGCACCGCTACGTGACGACCTGGTGCGGCGGCGGCGGTGGTTCAGGAAGTGCCGCGTCATCACCTCGGGACCCTGGCGCCAGATGGAGAAAGTGGCACTCATTGATGTCTCTGTCTCGGTAAGTGTGGCTGCAAGCTAAGAACTACCGTAGATGACACTAAAGTCGCCAGGACAACGTTTTTTTTCGATGTACAGACGTGTGGTGGCGTTAATACTTACATTTCTACGTCCATGATTTCAGGAAAGTTAAAAGGGGCTATTTGGAGAGTCTGTGTCATTTTGTGTATTCATCTGTGTCATATTAGGGCTATAAATGAACAAATTACAAAAATATCACCAGAGTGGCGATCTACACTAAGGTCGCCATCTAGTGTTTATGTTCTGAGTGTCCTCCCGCCGTCGTTGTCGCGCGAAAAAAAACGAGTATTGAAATTTGAAACCGTATATACTTGCAGATACAAAGCATAAAACAACGCTGAAACAGGGTAGATTATAGTCATGATAATTTTATAAACTACTGTGTATCATCTTCAGTGTCACATTCAAATCAGTAGTGATGCTATAATTCGTAATATATGGCGGCTGGCGACATTAGTGCAGGTGGCGACTATACTGTTATCTACGGTAAGCAACCTAACCTAACTAAGAAACTAACCTAAAACCTAACTAACCTAAAAACTAAGTGAGCTAACAGTAAAATAACTAGTAGTAATAAAAGCTATAGTCAGGGTGTGGGTGGTGACCTGATTGCATTGCCACACGTCTTCAAGGTGTTCTGCTTTTTGCATATTCCTCCTTTGAAGGCAACATTTCTTAAGCTTAAAAAAAGGAAAAAAATAAAATGTGAGGTTTATGTCAAGGAAGAATCTAAGATAAGACGGGTTTTTTTTTTCTTTTTTTTTTTCTTCTTTTTTTCTATTTTTTTTAATTTTTTTTTTTTTTTTTTTTTTTTTTTTTTTTTTTATTTTTTTTTTTTTTTATTTTACGTTGGAGCCTATATTTTTCCTTTGATGGCTCATGTTTACTAATAGTTTCTACTACTACTAACTATTATACTACTAACTAATATAATATAATAATACTAACTACTACTACTACTACTACTACTATAATAATACTACTATAATACTAACTTAGTTACTAATAGGTTAACTAATAATTTCCCTTTTATTTTGTCAGCCGGTGTGTGGTAGCGATGGCACAGTGCCGGTGTGGGGGGTGAGTGTGACGGGGGAGGTGGTGGTGAGGCTCGGGGTGATGCCACACTGCCACCGGGGGGACTCCTGGACCCTGGTGCCCGCCGAGTGCCCTATGATGAGTGTGAACGCCGGCGTGCAGACCGGCAGCGTGTGGGCCGTCAGCAAGGATGGCCGCGCACACCTCAGGCTCGGGGTGACTCCTGGCGTGTTTCAGGTAAGGACGAGGAGTAAATAAAGTAAGAGAGAACGAAGAGAGAAGGAGAAAGAGGAGAAAAGGAAAGTGAGGAGGAGTAAATAAAGGAAGAAAAAAGGAAGAGGAAGAAGAGAAAGGAGGAGAAATAAGAAAGAATAAAAGGAGGAGGAGTGAAAGGAAGAAAAAATGATAAATAAGAAGATAGAGGAGGATAAATAGGAGTAGATAAAGGAAAAGAAGATGGAGGAGAAAGAGGAGAATAGGAAAGTGAGGAGGTGGATAAATAAAGGAAGAGGAAGAAGAGAGAGAAGGAGAAAGAGGACACAAAGAAAAAGGAGGAGGAGGAAGAGGAAGAAGATATCCCCGTGAATTTCCCGTGTTTACTTTTTGTTATGTTTTTGTTATGTTCAGGTTTGTATTGAGAGGGAAAGTTCAAGGTGTGAGAGAGAGAGAGAGAGAGAGAGAGAGAGAGAGAGAGAGAGAGAGAGAGAGAGAGAGAGAGAGAGAGAGAGAGAGAGAGGTAGAGAGAAATAGTTAGATTGAGAGAGAGAGAGAGAGAGAGGTAGAGAAAGATAGTTAGAGAGAGAGGTAGAGAGAAAGATAGTTAGATTGAGAGAGAGAGAGAGAGAGAGGTAGAGAAAGATAGTTAGAGAGAGAGAGGTAGAGAGAAAGATAGTTAGATTGAGAGAGAGAGAGAGGTAGAGAAAGATAGTTAGAGAGAGAGGTAGAGAGAAAGATAGTTAGATTGAGAGAGAGAGAGAGAGAGAGGTAGAGAAAGATAGTTAGAGATAGAGGTAGAGAGAAAGATAGTTAGATTGAGAGAGAGAGAGGTAGAGAAAGATAGTTAGAGAGAAAGATAGTTAGATAGAGAGAGAGAGAGAGAGAGAGAGAGAGAGAGAGAGAGATATTACAATGCCTATGTGTGTGGAGTGAAATTTCTACTTTTCGAATGTGCGTTTGTTTCATGAATCTCTTCTTTTTCTCCTCTTTCTCCTTCTCCTTCCCCTCTGGCCTGACATCATCACCTCACACTCTCCCAGGGAACACAGTGGGTGAACGTGGACTCCCCTGGGCATCCCCTGGTGGAGGTGGCGTCAGGGGCGGGCAGTGTCTGGGGGCTGGACCGCGCCGGGAACCTTCACCGCCGCACCAACGTCCTGCCGCTCTTCCCCGAGGGCACGGGCTGGGAGCAGGCGTGCGGGGGCGTGACCAGCTTCAGCGTGGATACTTCAGGTTCCTTGTGGGCCGTCCTGGAGTCTTTCTCTTCAGATAGTGGCACGGTGCAGGGGGTGGTGGTGAGGAGGGTGGGTATCACGCCCTACTTCCCTCTGGGCACTGCTTGGGAGGCCACGCTAGGGACGGGGTGGAGTGCTGTGTGTGCTCGCATGTGTGTGCCCTCCACTTCCCCCGTCCATGATGCTACCTAACCCAAATAGTGACCCTGCTCTCCTCACTAAGTCATCTAGGTATGATGGGATAGGTATAAGGTATGATACATGGCAGCTAATACTCTTTGCAGACTCAGTATTGTCACATTATCCTCATTCCTGACTCCCTTCCTCCCTCCCTTTATCCTTACTTCCTTTCCTCCCTTCTTCCCTCCTTCCTTCCATTTATCCTCACTTCCTTTCCTCCCTTCTTCCCTCCTTCCCTCCATTTATCCTTACTTCCTTGCCTCCCTCCTTCCCTCCCTTTATCCTCACTCCTGACTCCCTTTATCCTCACTCCTGACTCCCTTTATCCTCCCTCCTTCCCTCCCTTTATCCTCACTCCTGACTCCCTTTATCCTCACTCCTGACTCCCTTTATCCTCACTCCTGACTCCCTTTATCCTCACTCCTGACTCCCTTTATCCTCACTCCTGACTCCCTTTATCCTCCCTCCTTCCCTCCCTTTATCCTCACTCCTGACTCCCTTTATCCTCACTCCTTCCCTCCCTTTATCCTCACTCCTGACTCCCTTTATCCTCACTCCTGACTCCCTTTCCCTCCCACCTTCCCTCCCTTCATCTTCTCTTTGTGATGGTATACAGTGATTGCCATTCTTATTTATCTATGCATTGCTTCCCTGTGACTGGTGTTTATAACTGTACTATGGAGGATCCAGCATCTTATTGTGCAGGACTCTACTGTGTTTGATCTAACCTTACTGTGCAGTGGAAGTGAAGTAACAGTCACAGTGATGTTAGAGACAGGCAAATGACATTGATGCTGTGGAAAAAAAGTCAAGTGTGAAATCAGTGAGAAAAGAATGCAAGGTGGCAGACTGTATGACGAGTATTTCAGTGTGAGGCTATTAGTATTCTTAGAGGTGTTACATGTGAAAATGTGGCCCTCACTCCCCCCTTCCGAATGCACGGGATTGGCTGAGGTGTTGGGTGGCTGAGGTGTTGGGTGTTGGGGCTTTCTGGCGGAATATGGAGTAAGGCATTCTCACACAACACCCAACACCTCAGCCAATCATTATTATTTGAGTGGACAGAGTGCCGAGTTCAAGCTTGTGTTCTGAAGTGTGTGCACATGAGTTATATTTTGCCTCAACTCTACTTTAGCTTGAACAATTTTTTTTTCATGGAGAGGATTAGAGGAATGAGGAAGTCACTGTGGTGCATCCTTGTATACTTGCCGCAGGTTAAGTTGGCGAAAATGTGGCCCCTCAGTCCCCCCTTTCCGAATGCACGGGATTGGCTGAGGTGTTGGGTGTTGGGGCTTTAGGGTGGAATATGGAGTAAGGCATTCTCACACAACACCCAACACCTCAGCCAATAATGTGCGTTCGAAAGGGGGGAGTGAAGGGGCTCCATTTTTGCCAACTTAATGTGTGGCGAGTATAGTGAGGTCAAAGGAAGGTGGTGGAGGTGATGGGGGGGGAGGTGTTAGCTGAGGTGGAGGTGTTAGCTGAGGTGGAGGTGTTAGCTGAGGGGGAGGTGTTAGCTGAGGGGGAGGTGTTAGCTGAGGGGGAGGTGTTAGCTGAGTGGAGGTGTTAGCTGAGGTGGAGGTGTTAGCTGAGGGGGAGGTGTTAGCTGAGGGGGAGGTGTTAGCTGAGGGGGAGGTGTTGGCTGAGGATCTCTTGCAGCCTCTCTGTGGTTGGTGTATTAGCAGTAGTGTTAGGGTCTTATTGACAAGTTTTTAAATGAATCGATTCACGCCTCCTCGTCTTGGGGTGTCTTTTTATATCAAGAATGAGGTGAGTGATGATGGTGAAAACTAAGCAAGGATGTGGTGAGCTTCTTGACAACCTTGTGAAAGCTGTGATAAATCTCGCCTGGCAGAATATAGTCACTTTTTTTTATGAAGTTCAATGCATTTATTTATGGACTCAAAGTCACTCAACCTTCATAATAATTTTAATTCTATACAAAATAGTTAGTGAACAATGTTGAGATTATCTACAAGTTGTAGTATTGACAATAAGCTGGCTTGGTACAGTTCTTTCTGATCTATGTGGCATTAAGTTAATATAAGATAGATTCCATTTATAATAGAGGTAAGGAGCAGCCAGGGATCGAACCAAGGGTGGGGGATGGGGGAGCACTTAGAGACACGACCCTTCACCAAGCAGGTCGTCATGATCACCAACATCACCAATACCCAAGTGGATTATGGGTAACAGTGATTGTTAGGCCACTATGCATTTATTTTTCAAAGTGTATAATAACTGTATATATATTTTGAGTGCTCATTCAACTTGCTTATTAGGTGACTTATTAGGTGACTTATGAACACGTCTTTCTATTATTAGCATTCATCATGTATTTAATCAGTGTTTTCAGTAGTTATTAATATTTTAAAAACTCAACCTAACACCATTCCACTTTTGATATTATTATTCATATATCCACTTCTGCTTTGCCATAGTGCCATATGACCTCTGTTGTCTGGCACATTTCCCCCTTTTTTTTGGCATTACAATCGATCAATCCACTTTCCATACTTGTACGAATAACTTCTTACTTTCCGTTGTCGTGTATTTCTCAGGTTTCTCATTATTAGACCATTTTTTAGTTCTTCTAGTGCAGCCTATAAGTGTCTTTAACCCCTTCACACCCAAATCTTTCCTTTGCTATAAAAAAATTGTCTGTTGTTAGCCATAAAATTACGAAAAGTAACTTCATATACCAAATTATTCAGTCGACAAGGATACTAAACAGGTCATATCTATTAAATATTGCTTATAATCACTAAAAAGCATCTAATGGTACCCAAATTACAATGGAAATTACGTTCTGGGCCTCAAGGGGTTAAGTAATTGTAAAAGTTCTGCAGCAAAGGTTCTTGAGGAGATTATGAGCTTCGTTGTCAGTCTCAGGGCCATTTCTTACTAGTATATGCGAACTACGCGGCTGCACAGGGCCCCTGAAGCCACCAAGGGGCCCCCAAGCTGCCATTATTATTATTTTTTTTAGAATCTAGTCTCTTTTCCTATTAAATTGCACCAGATTGATGGATCTAAATATTAAAGGCGTGCCCCCAGACCACCTTAGAGGGCTTGGAATCCCCCAAACATAGTTTTACAAAATAGGGCCCCAAACAGCATTTCGCATAGGGCCCCCAAAAGGCTAGAGACGGCGCTGGTCAGTCTATGTGAACACCCTTTCTGATGTGATATTGTAGCTGTATATGCTGTAGGCTTATTGATTCTTTAACATTCCTTCCAAATATTTGTAGCGATCAAAATGTAAATACTACCTTTTAATATATTTACCTTTTATCAGAGTTGACTTATAGGAGCTTAAGTCCGACTCTTTCCATGTCTTATATATTAAGGGAGAATTAATAAGTTTTTTTTATTTCAAGGTTTTGTGTGATGTGTCTTTAAAACTTTGCCATACTTGTTACTGTGTTTCCTGTGACAAAGGAACACTAAACCTAGCAAGAAATTTGTTTTTCTGACAATATATTTTAATATTTAGAAATTTGTTTGAATGAGAGAAATTTTATCTTACAAATGAAATATGATGCATGAGAGAGAGAGAGAGAGAGAGAGAGAGATATTGTAATTTTGATAGTGTCAGTGTAAGATACATTTTCTTTTTCATTTCATAAGAATTTAGGAACATTGGGCTTACAGTATTATAAAGAATTAACTGTACAAACACACACCACACACACACACACACACACACACACACAGTGAAATAGTAAATGCTAAATAGATTTACGAGTTACAAAAATATCAAATGAGATAGAGCCGGGGCCCAACTAGATGAACACACACACACACACACACAACACACACACACACACACACACACACACTCTAGTATTTATATAACATGCAGACCTAACCCTGAGCTCCATGCACTCACGAGATAATAAAATAATACTTCACGATAGAATGTGTTTATTTTTACGAACAAGTGACTTTATAGTGAAATGACAAAGGTTTTGAGTAACATTTGTATGGCGCTATGGCTTTCCAGACGTTCCTTGCCCCACGGTGGCACACTGGGCTGGTGGTCATAAAAATATACCTAAGGATTTTCCGCGGGGAAGTCATTTTGGAAAGTGGATCTGTTTATATTTCTTATTTACATCATAATGTTCATAATTCGTACATATTTTTTTTTTTTTACCAACGATATGAATTTTTACAGATAAATTGTGCTGTGTAAATATACAGCCTAGATACACTGGCTGATTTTCGGAAAAAGTTTAGGGTGGGTCCGTAGGCCACGGCCAAGTGGCCAGAAAACCTGAAGTAACCATTAATCCATTATATGTCTGCACTGTACAAGTGCATACACTATGTATCATGTATGCATATGCACAGGCTACTACATGGTGATGACTACATTTGTAGTTTTCAGGCATTTTCGGGGGGATTGGGGGCAAATTACACAAATTTTCAATTTTTTTTTTTTTGGGGGGGGGCAATTGCTACGACTTCATTGGGGAGGAGGGGGCAAACTACACGATTTTTTCTTTTTGGGGGTACCATGGCCCCCTTTAGAATATGCCAGTGCCTAGATAAGATATGATATAACCATAAGAAACTATATATGGTAGATCAAGATGGACGGACTAAGACTTATGGCGCATCCTAACCTTATCATAGAACGTGGATATAATGTATATATATAATCATATATTACAAAAACACATAGACGAACATTTTGTAGGAAAGCTAGAGTAAATTACAAGGAAAAAGTGGGTAAGGCGAATTTAAGGCCATTATTATCCAACTTGTCCGCGTTGCAAGACTGGACCAAGAAGTTTGTTTACATAACTCACGGAGAGCTCGGCTGCAACGTGGCCGCGACGAGAGGCGAAGTATATTTTGGTATTTGTGCTTACTTTTAGAAATGACGGACGTGTATTACCAGTGTCGTAGTACTTTATGCTATAGAGATGCGAGTGTGAGTGGTAGAAGGGCACGGGAACACTTGCGTTAAGGTTCATAAAGGGTTGTGACGACGTGATGCCTCTCTAAACATACAAGAGTGAAAAGGATGAAGAATATTTTGGACCTATTCCTGTGTCTGACGAGAACTTTGGAGGGTGAGTTGAATGTTGACTTTGTTGTAGGGAGGTTTTGTATCTACTAATTTCTTTCTCCAATTTGTTATTCATGTATTTGGCACTTTCTGTAATGTTTATCCAGTTGTTTCAAGGTACGCGGGAGGGAAGGGGGGTGAGGGTCAATGGCCTAGCGCGGACCATGGGATAGAGGGGGCTCTCAGGAGAAGGAAGAACAGTTAGACTAGTAGAATTGCATTAATATTAAGAGGGAGGGGGCCGGTTGAGGGGGCCAATAGAGGGCGAGCGAGGGCTTCGTGGTGTTAATGAATTTGACACAAGACTCAAAGCCACTCTACCCTCCCAACCACCACCGTAGTATCATTTTTATCAGGGAGTTTTGATGAATAATTGATGTACGTGTGTGTGTACGTGTGTGTGTGTGTGTGCCGCTGTTTGTACTAATCTTGGCACTTGAACATTGATAGAAAACAAAGACTTTTCTTCTTATGAACGAATTTTGCCACTACGAAAGCTTCATCTACCTAAATGCGCTCCTAATTTTGTTGTTGTTGCTGCACTGAAGCTGTCTTTACTGGGTCACTACAGGGTTGCAAGGCGGTGCAGTGTTACCAGCGGTATATCACAGCGGTGTGGCTCTCTTATAGTATTGGCTACATTGAGGATACACTATAGTATTACGTCCTGTTTGTTTGTCAGTATTATCCTAACGTACTTATATATATTTACATCTTCAGCATTATTATTAGTAGAAGTACTAGTATTGTTATTAACTTATTATTATTATTTCACCTATTAGCTATAAACAATATATTAACTTTCCCACACACCTGTCTCGTTATGCCAGTCACCTGCATACTAATTAGCGTTATCAGGTACACATATAAGTAGGAGAGTCGGGGAAGGGAGGTAAAGGACAGGAAGGAAGGAAGGAAGGCATGCAGGAGTAACCTAATAAGAAGTCGACAGGTGATGTGATGCTGGTCCTTACAAGTAACATAACAGGAGTAGACATATTCCTTGGTCTAGTCAACAATGGCAACGGGATGACACACGCGCACCACCTAGCGATGCGCTGCAGAAACTTAGCATTAGTATCTTGGCCTATCTTGCTGACTTCTAAACCATTCCAGTCTTGCTACTTGAGGGAAGACAGAGGATGACGGTGCTCTCCCTATGAAGGCCGAGCAGGAAGGAACGTGGAAAAAGAGAGAGTAATGATGCGTTCTCACAGTCCTCCTTCGCCCTCTTATTCCATTCACTCTTCCACTTCTTTGATCATAGCAAGGAAGCCAGAGGGTGTTGGTGCTTTCCATATGAAGGTCGAACAAGAAGGGAGGTGGAGAAAGGAGGGAGTAGGGGAGAGCGGGGCAGGTTGCATCGAGGGTAGGTTGCATCATTGCCTCTAACTCGCATTAACTTTTTTTATTATTATTATTGTAGTTGTAGTAGTAGTAGTTTATTGTAGTAGTAGTTAGTAGTATTAAGACGATGTACGTGTGATAACATGCGAGTTAGAGGCAATGATGCAACCTGCCCCGCTCTCCCCTAATGATGCTTTCTGAGAGTCCTCCTTGGCTTGTCTTAATGTTCTCATTCCTCCATCTCTTCCACGGTGACTTCTTTGATCATAGACACGATCTCCTCCCGATTCATGAAGTAGTAACTGGGTAGCTTCTCGCGCTGCCCGGGTTAGGTACAGGGAGTAGTTTAGAGCGTTTAGGGGTTATTAGTGAAGAGAGTGCAGTGTTTAGGATAGAGCAGTAGTGGAGTATGTTTTGGTTAGTGAAATGTTTATGTGTGTTTACAGGTGTGTGTTCCAGTGACAGAGAGAGAGAGAGAGAGAGAGAGAGAGAGAGAGAGAGAGAGAGAGAGAGAGAGAGAGAGAGAGAGAGAGAGAGAGAGAGAGAGAGAGAGAGAGAGAAATGTAAAGGAGTGTAGCTGTAGGTAAGTCTTAATTAAAAGTTAGAATTGGGTTAACAAGCATTGCGACAGACATCAAAGGTTTATTATTATTATTATTAATTATTATTATTACTATTATTATTATTATCATTATTATCATCATTTCTACCATTATCATTGTTATTACTATTAGGCTAGTTAGAAATCCATCTAACACATAGTAGATTAGAATCACTATACAAATGTTTAGAAATACTCACAATCAGAGTTATATCAGATGGTGTGACGTATGCACGAACAAACACAGGCAGACGGACAGACATAACAGTGCAGTAAAGCCAGAGAAACAAACGTACAGTACACGCACACGCACAAACGGATGGGCAGAGTAACAAACACAGAAGCAAGCAAGCAGGCAGTAGACGAATTAAACAAACACTTATATTGCAATCAGTGGCTGAAGAAGAAAACAAGAAGTCAGATATCTGGTATAAGAATCTCAGGACAGAAAAGATAATTGATCAAGAGGGAAAAATATACACAAACTAAGCGAGCCATTTGTACTATTTTATCTTTTCACACTACACTATATCGTAAAAAGAGTACCATACTGTATGATACACTACTCAAGCATAGTACTGGATTTATGTTTCTAGGCTAAT
The DNA here is from genome assembly GCA_016584305.1 of Chionoecetes opilio. Classification (NCBI taxonomy): domain Eukaryota; kingdom Metazoa; phylum Arthropoda; class Malacostraca; order Decapoda; family Majidae; genus Chionoecetes; species Chionoecetes opilio. The sequence goes on along the minus strand of JACEEZ010006256.1, from coordinate 290,892 downwards.
TTTATGTAGTGTATATAAATGTGTGTGTAGTACGGGTGTCAGACTGCGCATGCGCCGCACTGTTCTGTTCTACGACGCACCTACTTCCATGTAGACGTAGAAACTCACTATAGTCTATTTTTTTTATAATGGTTAAAATGCACTAAGGAAGCCACGCCCCCTGCCTCCCCTTCTAGTCTACGGGGCAGCTGATTGGTGCACTCCTCGTATCATCACTACCAATCACAATATCTTCACTACTTAACAGCGCGTGACCACTGGACACAGCAATCTTCACTACAGAGGATGACAAAATCAAAAATCTCTTTGTAGTGAAGATTGCTCTGTCCAGTGGTCACGCCGCTGTTAAGTAGTGAAGATATTGTGATTGGTTGTGATGATACGAGGAATGCACCAATCAGCTGCCCCGTAGAATAGAAGGGGAGGCAGGGGGCGTGGCTTCCTACTGCATTTTGACCATAATAAAAAAAATAGACTATACATATCTAATTATCTATAAGGGACCGTTCAAAAATTACGTAACGCCTAAGGGGGGGGAGGGGTACAGTGAAGTGTTATGAGTGTGACAGGTGGGGGGGGGGGGGAGCAGCCATGTGGTGTACATAACAGATATTTTGAAGAAAAACGATTGATGATTTGCAGGCACTTAGGCAAAACTTATATTATTGTATATGAAAAAAAAATGGAAACCTTCTGATTATGGGGGTGGGTTACTAGCTTCATGGTGTCTACAAAATGTTCTAGGAGGGGTCTGTACATGTGTTACAAGGCGTGACAAGGGGGGATGAGGACAAACATGACCAAAAAAAGCGCTGCGTAATTTTTGAATGGCCCGTAACATGTGTATCTGTGTATGTGCACTGCTGTGGTTGGGGTTGTTGCTGTGTGTATG
>JACEEZ010006256.1:285000-287500 GCA_016584305.1 Chionoecetes opilio | reverse complement strand
ATATATATATTATATATATATATAACTATATATATATATATATACTATATATATATATATATATATATATATAACTATATATATATATAACTATATATATATATATAACTATATATATATATATAACTATATATAATATATAACTATATATATATATAACTATATATATATATATAACTATATATATATATATAACTATATATATATATATAACTTATATATTATATATACTATATATATATAACTATACTATATATATAACTATATATATATATATATATATATATATATATATAAATATATATATATATATATATGTATATATATATTAGTATTTTTTTCATACTTACCCCTCAGCGCCCCACAAATGTTATAGCTCACATTTTACCTTCCCGTCATTGTGACCACTCACTCAACATATCAACTTAAGTGCACACTAAGGGGTAATAATAAGTATAAGTAAACTGCACTCCAAATTATATTTCAATGATATATCAGACCCTTAACCTCAGACTCCTCATTCAGAGTCCTCTGTTGATAATTCCATATTGGGCAGGTCCATGTTCCCCTTCATGAAGACCAATCTGTCGCTCTTGGCCTTCATGATGTCCGACCCCTGGGAGAACAGTCTCTCCACTGCTGCAGAGCTGGGTATGGCCGTGTTGTACTTAACGAACACATCTATCCAGGCGGCATGGGAAAGGGCGGGAAACGTGGCCTGCTCCAGCAGCTTGTTCCTCTGCTTCTCAGAACACCAACTCTCAAGCTTTTTCCCCATCTTGTTGGAGAGGCGGATAGAGTTGGTGCCCTCTGTAGCTCTGAGTCCTGGGCTCATCAAAGTCTGGAAATAATAGATACATTTGTAATATATATTAAGTAAAAAGTGTGAGTAATCGGAGTCAGAAAAAAGATTATACTGTTACTTAGAAATAAAAAGTGCTTAGATTTTTTTTTCTAATATATTATTTCACTTATATCATAAATATGACAATGTACCAGCATGACGCTCAAGATTCCTAAAATAATGAGTTGGAGTAATGAACTGAAGATGCAGTAGATCTCGATAAAATCAATAAGTCTCACCTTGTAAAAATCAACCTCTTCGTCTTCATCTTGGCTGCTGCCTTCTGAGGTATCCAAGACGGTATCCATATTGCGGTATCCATATTCCAAGGTATCCATATTGCGGTGGGCGCGTCGCCTCGCCCACCCTACGACACCACTCCCGGGGGTCACCACGCGTGAGTCCCCATGCAGGCTTCCTTCCCATACCAAGCAGCTCTCGGCAGGAAACATCAACTTGCCCCAGCCACGAGCCTTGTGGGCGCCCCCTTGGCCTCCTCCACGCCGGATTGTCTCTTACAGATACAACCCGATGAGAAGGATCGGTTTCAGGGTAGCGTGCCACATGCCCATATAGCCGAAGTTGGCGCTGACGGACTATGCAGGTAATAGGCCTCGATTCAGTCTCATGGTGCAATCGCTTATTTGACACGTAATCATCCCAGCGATACCCCATGATTCTGCGAAGACACTTATTACCAAAGGCATTGATTCGCCTCTTCAAGTCACTATTTTAGTGTCCATGTCTCACAGCCATAGAGTAAGACAGGGACCACAAGCGACTTAAAGATCCGGATCTTTGTCCTCCTGCACAGGTACCGACAACGCCAAATATTCTGAGTGCTGAGCAAGTCCATAACACCGTGGGCTATGCCAATCCGCCGTAAGATTTCTTGACGTGACCCGCCATCATTATGGACTGCGCTACCAAGGTATGTAAAACTTTCCAAGATCTCAATGTCCTCGCCGCACGCATGAACAGACTATACTGTTTCATCTAGTAAGCCTCCAAACACCTGGACCTTGCTTGGTCTTGAGCCAGGAGACCTCAAGTCCCAAAGGCTTTGGCTCCTCGTGCAGCGCCTCGAGAGCCATCACCAGGACCTCCAGCGACTCAGCAAAGATTACTGCCTCATCGGCAAAAACAAGATCAGTGATCTTGGTGTTGCCGAGGGATGCTCCACAATAACTTTGATCTACAACCTTGTCCAATACCCAGTCCATACAAGCGTTGAAAAGTGATGGGGCAAGGACGCACCCTTGCCTCACTCCTGTATTCACAGGAAAAAAGCTGGATACACCTCCCTCACACTTCACAGCACTCTCAGTCCCAGAGCACAGGATTGCTGTGGCCATCAAAAAATCCATTTGATCAAAGAGGGAGAGTCACTGGTGGGCAAGCAGCGTTCTCTGGACGGTGCGCGTAGCCGCGCAAAAATCGTGTTCAAAATTGAGAGTTTGCGGACATATTTGCGTTTGCGGAAGTGCTTCCGCAAACGCAAATCCGCAAACATTTACACTTCCGCAAATCCGCAAACGGATTCGGACTTCCGCAATTTGCGGAAGTTGCGGTTTCCGGAAGTGCCCACCTCTGACACACACACACACACACACACATACCATCAGACACGTTATTATTATAGCCAGAAAAATAATC
>JACEEZ010006256.1:277500-280000 GCA_016584305.1 Chionoecetes opilio | reverse complement strand
TACACACAGACAGACAGACAGACAGAGAGACAGACACACACACACAGACAGACAGAGAGACAGAGACAGATACACACAGACAGACAAACAGAGAGACAGACACACACAGACAGACAGACAGACACACACAGACAGAGAGACAGAGACAGACACACACAGACAGACAGAGAGACAGACACACACAGACAGACAGATAGACAGAGAGACAGAGACAGATACACACAGACAGACAGACAGACAGACAGAGAGACAGACACACACAGACAGAGAGACAGAGACAGACACACACAGACAGACAGACATGTACGTTGTAAGGTCATGTGTGTGTAGGAAAGAAATATTTCTTAGCACGAACAAATGTGTGTGTGTGTGTGTGTGTGTGTGTGTGTGTGTGTGTGTGTGTGTGTGTGTGTGTGTGTGTGTGTGTGTGTGTGTTGATCTTTCTCTTCACACCTCACCACCCTCCGACCAATCTCTCAACTCCCTCTCCTCCTCCTCCTCCTCCTCCTCCTCCTCCTCCTCCTCCTCCTCCTCCTCCTCCTCCTCCCCTCTTTCCTCACAAATTCCATGCAGTTTTTCTATACTGCATGGTATCACTTCATTTCCGGCCAGCTTCGGCTGGGGGATGGGTGGGAGGAGCCTTCTACTTTCCTATCCTTTCTCTCTTATCATCTAGTTAGTGTAGTGTAGTTAAAGCAAACAGCCTTGTAAGGACCTATCGGTCTGTTGCTGTTTGTGTTTCCTTTGTAATCCTTTGTAATCCTCCTCCTCCTCCTCCTCCTCTTCCTCTTCTTCCTCCTCCTCCTCCTCCTCCTCCTCCTCCTCCTCCTCCTCCTCCTCTTCCTCTTCCTCTTCCCTCCTCCTCCTCCTCCTCCTCCTCCTCCTCCTCCTTCTAACACACATTCCAAAACTGTCACCGCCCTCTCCTCCCTCAAAAAAAACAAAAAAAAAAAACAGGAGCAACAAATATGTATGTTTAGTTTAATAGGGTTAGACACACACACACACACACACACACACACACACACACACACACACACACACACACACACACACACACACACACACACACACACACACACATACTGAGTGACATTTTTTTCTTTTTCTTTCGATAAACAGCATTTGAATAAGAAAAAAAATATCTATAGGTATCGTATACAGCCATCGTTGTGAATGTTTTCGTTTGCTATTCTTTTACTTTTTGTCGTAGCTCTGTATTGTTTGTTTGTTTGTGATTATAAGGGACATCTATAATTATGATTCTAGTTTGTTTGTCTGTCGCAGCGGAAGATGAGAGGTGACAATGATAATAATGATAATAATAATAGTGATATTTATAATAATAATAATGATAATAATAATAATTAAAATGATGATGATAACAAATTCATGATGATATAAAGCATAGCGAAAATATATGCGTAAGCGTCATCAGTAATGCTAGTAACTAATAACAATGTTGATAATAATAATAATGTGACAATAATAACTAGAGGTGGACCGGATATCCGAATCCGCATCTGCATCCATGGATAGCCGCATACATTTTAACATCCACATCAATGGCTGTGGATGCTATGTGGATATCTTGACAACCTAGACGCTGTATAGGTCGATTTGAGAGACAGATAGATAGATAGATAGATAGGAGAGAGAGAGGAGAGAGAGAGAGAGAGAGAGAGAGGAGAGAGAGAGAGAGAGAGAGAGAGAGAGAGAGAGAGAGAGAGAGACCACCGAGAGACAAGGCCTGGTGGATCGCCCGTGACGTCACACTATAAGGATACAACCCGCTCCGCTCCCGTACAAGTTTACCTACCTAATATAATGTTTATCAGTATAAAAGATATACTGTTATCTTCGGAAATGTTTGCTCTATAATATTATCAAATAAAAAACCGTAAAACACACAAAGAAAATGCCATTATGAGACTTTCAAGAAATATGCATTAACTTAAACTCTTCGCCATTTAATATTTTGCTCGCAAACATTTTACATGGAGAATATCAATAGAAGCGGAGTTTAATTAGCTTTCCATTGATATATTTCCTTTTCTGATAAATGAATTAAAACCATGCATAAATTAGCGTTAACTAAATAAATAACATCATGAAATCGGGTAAATTACCCGATTTCATGATGTTATTTATTTAGTTAACGCTAATTTATGCATGGTTTTAATTCATTTATCAGAAAAGGAAATATATCAATGGAAAGCTAATTAAATTTCGCTTCTATTGATATTCTCCAAGTAAAAAGTTTTTTTACAAAATATTAAATGGCGAAAAGTTTAAGTTCATGCATATTTCTTGAAAGTCTCATAATGGCATTTCTTTAGTGTGTTTTACGGTTTTTTATTTGACAATATTATAGAACAAACATTTCCGAAGATAACAGTATATATTTTATACTGATAAACATATATTAGGTAGGAAATTACCCGATTTCATGATTTTTTATATCTAGTTAACGCTAATTTATGCATGCCGCTAATTCATT
>JACEEZ010006256.1:270000-272500 GCA_016584305.1 Chionoecetes opilio | reverse complement strand
AGGCTGTCGGCCAGACGGTCAGAGGGACAGGGCGGGGCGGGGCTCAGCATGCATCAACACCTAGTGTGACGACAAGAGTGAGGTGGTGCACGGGCGTCCCCCCGCCACGCCCCGCCGCAGGGCACGTGACGGGGCTCACATGCCCTCCACGCCCGCCTTCAACACCTCGAGGAGGGAGAGGGGAGGCGTGGGGGGCGTGAGCCGCCCGTCACGTGACTGTACGCGTGGCCGCGGCTCGGGGGGCAGTGAGGCGACGCGAGGCGGAGAGAGGCTCCCCTCCAGGCCGTGGTGGAGAGAAAACACACAGACAAACAAACAGCACGTGAGGTGAGGTGAGGCTGGTGTGCACGTGTGTGTGTACGTACGTCCATATATATACAGACATGTGGCAGCCAGACGGTGTACACACAAACACACACACCCACACAAACATCAACACACAGGCAGTACGGCACTCAGTGGGGGTGAGGGGCGGGACAGCCCCGGAAACACACGGAGGGGCGCCGCGTGACAGACAAACAAACACGTGGTGAGAAAACTTGCCACGCCGAGGCTCACACAGGTACCACAGGGGCGGGGGGCGCCGTGCCCTGTCTTGGTGAGCCAGTATCTGCCCCCCCCCCCACCTGCACCCCCATCACTCATCACTCAACCCCACCACACTCCTCCCTCACTCATTCTGCTACTACTACTACTACTACTACTACTACTACTACTACTACTACTACTACTACTACTACTACTACTACTACTACTACCACTACTACTACTACCACAGGCCTCACACCACCTCCACCACCTAACTAGTGCACTGTACAGTGTTTATATAAGTAATATTTTTCAGTCTTTACAATTACGTGTAGGTCTGGCACATTCACCTTTTTGGCATTAAATCAATCATCAATCAATTACGTGTAGTGAAAAGAGATGAAAGTGTATCTATAGATCAAGTAATCAATGGAAGTATGAATAGTACACACACACACACACACACACACACACACACACACACACACACACACACACGCCATGGTCCTTGCACCTATCAAAAGAGAGAGAGAGAGAGAGAGAGAGAGAGAGAGAGAGAGAGAGAGAGAGAGAGAGAGAGAGAGAGAGAGAGAGAGAGAGAGAGAGAGAGAGAGAGCAAGCAAGGACATGAATAGGTGACAGTTATATAACGTGCCTAATTCGGACCAACCAGCGTGTGTATAACGTTCTATTATAAGTAAAGCAAAACAAATCAGAAAACTTATAAAGGAAAGAACAAATGATTTACTTACCCCCGCTGCCCATGGTGTAGGGACGTCCTTGGCTATCCTTTCCTCCTCCTCCTCCTCCTCCTCCTCCTCCTCCTTCTCCTCCTCCTCGTTCTCTCTCATTTCCTCCTCCTAATCCTCCTTTCTTATCGTCTACCTCGTTCGTTTTATCACCATCCTTGCCTCTTCCTTTTTCTCCTCCTTTGTCTGCCTCGTTCGCTTTATCACCATCCTTGCTTCTTCCTTTTTCTCCTTTCTATCGTCTACCTTACTCGCTTTATCACCATCCTTGCTTGCTTGCTTGTTTCCCTTTTCTCCCCCGCCGTCGCCTTCGTCCCCAGCAAGACCTCTCCCCAGCTGCTGCTTCAGTGTGGCTTCCGTCAGCAGGGAGGGGTTACTCAAGTGGTCCTCGGGGGTGTAACCGTCCTGGGGGTGTACAGGGAATAGGTTCAGCACACACACACTCAGTCACAGTCAGTCATACACACACACACACACACACACACACACACACACACACACACACACACACACACACACACACACACACACACACACACACACACGGAGGGTACTCCGTAGTGTAGGGGAAGCACGCTCGGTTCACAACCGAGAAGTCCCGGGTTCGATCCCCGGGCGGAGCGGAAACAGTTGGGCTGTTTCCTTAAAACCCCAGCCCCTGTCCACCCAGCAGTGAATGGGTACCGGGTGTTAGCCGGGGTTTGTGACCTGCTCTCCGGGGTGCTGGCTTCGGCCAAAACTAAGCACTAAGGATGAATGATAAAAATGTTGATATGGAGACGGGGCCACACGAGCATTGCTCTGGCCCTGTAAAATATAACTAGATGAATACACGAATACACACACACACACACACACACACACACACACACACACACACACACACACACACACACACACACAATTGCAATTCGGGTACCATTAGATGATTTTAATAAATATAAGCGATATTTTATAGATATGACCTGTATAGCATTGTTGTCCACTAGCATATTTGGTATAATAAGTTGCTTTTCGTAATTTTATGGCTAAGAACAGACGATTTTATACAGCCAAGGAAAGATCTGGGCGTAAAGAGTTTAATAAGTTTTTCAATTAATATATTGCAGTTCTTTTCTAATGTCTGTATAATCTGCCTTGTTGTAATGCGGAAGTAATGGATTTTCCGTGATATTAACGCTACATAATATAACGTTACATTTAATTATTCAGACATCTCTACC
>JACEEZ010006256.1:247500-257500 GCA_016584305.1 Chionoecetes opilio | reverse complement strand
AACCTCGAAACTCAAGAACTAAAACCTCGAAACTCAAGAACTAAAACCTCGAAATTCAAGAACTAAAACCTCGAAATTCAAGAACTAAAACCTCGAAATTCAAGAACTAAAACCTCGAAACTCAAGAACTAAAACCTCGAAACTCAAGAACTAAAACCTCGAAACTCAAGAACTAAAACCTCGAAATTCAAGAACTAAAACCTCGAAATTCAAGAACTAAAACCTCGAAATTCAAGAACTAAAACCTCGAAACTCAAAAAGCTAAAACTCGAAACTCAAGAACTAAAACCTCGAAACTCAAGAACTAAAACCTCGAAACTCAAGAACTAAAACCTCGAAACTCAAGAACTAAAACCTCGAAACTCAAGAACTAAAACCTCGAAATTCAAGAACTAAAACCTCGAAACTCAAGAACTAAAACCTCGAAATTCAAGAACTCGTCATTCAAGAAACAGTAAAACCGCGTAATTCAAAAACAGCAAAACCGCATAACTTGAAGAAAACTGAGCCCCCTTTTAAACTAACCTTCCTAAAGACAGACTTACCATATACACAGGAACTCTCTTTGAGGAACCTTCTCGCCTCTTCATTCCACGCCGACCTGCCCTTTAGGTCATCCCCACGACCTGACAGCACCAGGTCTTCTAAGGTCATCAGGTCACCATCTCGTATGCCCGTATCTATCTCGTCAATACTCAATTCCCGAAGGTCACGCATTGTCAGCTCCTCCTCCTCCTGTAGTAAAAGAAAAGGATCAAAAAGAAGTGTAGGATTTTAGAATAGGTCGAAGATTATTTGAGGGTTTTTTGATTTTTTTGAGTCAAAGAAAGTCAAGGATAAAAAAGAAGAATAGGTTTAAGAAGATTTTTTTTTGTTTGATTTTTTGATGCTTGGTTGTTTTGTGAAGGAATTAGAGAGAGAGGGATTAGGGGAGAGAGAGAGAGAGAGAGAGAGAGAGAGAGAGAGAGAGAGAGAGAGAGAGAGAGAGAGATAGGATAGAGAGAGAGAGATGTAGAGAGAGGAGAGAGAGAGAGAGAGAGAGAGGAGAAGGAGAGAGAGAGAGAGAGAGAGAGAGAGAATCACATATACTCACTCTGCCGTATCCTTTGGTCTTTTCTCTTTGTTGACCTTTGCGGAGTTCACCCAAAGAGTTCCTGCGACGATGGATTCTTTGAGCGCTGACCAAGAGGAGAAGAAGGGTTAGATGTGTGTGTGTGGTGTGTGGTGATGTGTGTGTGTGTGGTGGTGTGTGGGTGTGGATGTGAGGTGTGTGTACTCCAAACTCACCAATAGCAATTTTGTTTCTTACCCCAAATCTACTTCCTTCTTTCCTCTCCTATTTCCGTCTTTTCCTTGATTTTATTACCCAACTTCATGCGACTGGTTTCCTTTACTACCCTTTCCTTCCTTCTTGCATGCCCTTCCTTTACTTTCTCTCCATCAGTTATCCTCCTCCTTCTGTCTTCCTTCCTTTCCACCTAATTCTCTTCTACCCTTTTCTTCCTTTTTCCTTCCTTCTTCCATGCCCTTTCTTTACTTTCTCTCCATCAGTTATCCTCCTTCTGTCTTCCTTCCCTTCCCTCCACCCAATCCTCCTCTTCCTCCTTCCCCTACTACCCTTTTCTCTTTTTCTTCTCTTCCCTTTCTTACTCTCCTCATTTCCTCCTTCTGTCTCTTCCTTCCTCACCATCCAGTCCTCTTATCCTTCCCCTTCTGTCTTCTCTTTCCTTCTCCTCCACCCAATCCTCCTCTTCCTCCTTCCCAGTCTGTCTTCCACCCACCCACTATCCCTCCCCTCCCCCCCGTCAGTCCTCCTTCCTCCCCTCCTTCCTCTTTCTTCTCCTGCCTCCTTCCTCCTGCCCCCCCCCCCCGCCCTTACTTGTGGTTATTCCTGGAAGGCGCCCGCGAGTTTTGGTTGGAGGGCGCCCTGGACACGCCCATGGGGATGTCCAGGGTGGGGCCGCCTGACCTCGGGGCGGTGGTGGACTCATGGATCACGTTGAGGTCAAGGTCACTGGGCTTGAAGCGGTAGTACTCGGCCGTCTTGTGGTACTGAAGAAGGCGGTGAAGGAGGAACCAGAGAGGGAGAGAGAGGGGAAGAACAAGGGTGATTAGGTTGTGTGTTGTTATTTAGAGAGAGAGAGATAGAGAGAGAAGGGGTGGGGAGAGAGAGAGAGAGAGAGAGAGAGAGAGAGAGAGAGAGAGAGAGAGAGAGAGAGAGAGAGAGAGAGAGAGAGAGAGAGAAGAAAAAGTGTGATTAGGTTGGTTACAGGGAGTTTCGTACACAAATTGTTTCGTACCCAGGTTTTGTTAGTTGTTTCGTACACTGATTTTGAGTCTTCGTACATACCTGGTGTCATTTCGTAACTAGTAATCAAGTTCAACTCTGAGCTGATTGTACGAAACGACTGTGGTTTCATATAGACTACGAAACAACTTTTTGGTGTACGAATATATTAGTGTACGAAACAACTTTTTGGTGTACGAATATATTAGTGTACGAAACAACTTGTGTACGAACTGACTGCACCCCATTAGGTTGTATGTTTTTATTTGTTAGTTTTTTATTTTTTGTTTTATTTTATATCTTGTTTTGTCTATTGCTTTGTGGTACTATTTGTTTATTTGTTTATTTGTTTGTTTGTTTAGCTTTTGTTTTTATATTTGTAGTGCTAACAGAAAGTAGTTCCCGGGGTTTTATTCCTTGCCATACCTCTCACTTAACTTTTTGTTCTCTCTCTCTCTCTCTCTCTCTTCTCTCCTCTCTCTCTCTCTCTCCTCTCTCTCTCTCTCTCTCTCTCTCTTCTCTCTCTCTCTCTCTCTCTTCTCTGTGTCACGCACACCCACCCACACACACACACACACACACATCCACCCCCACACCCACGGATACACACGAACACCCCCCCTACACCCACACGCACACCCACACACACACACACACAACCCCCCCCACACACACATCCACCCCCACACCCATGGATACACATGAACACCCCCCACACCCACACGCACACCCACCCACACGCACACACACACACCCACACGCACACCCACCCACACGCACACACACACACCCACACGCACACCCACACACACAGACACACACACACCTTATCTACGTGTTGTGGGTCGGCGCCGTTCCTGAGCAGCACACTGAACGCCTCCCCGCCGTCCTTGGCCACGGCGGCGAAGAAGAGCGGCGTGCGGCCGTCCTTGTCCTGGCCGAAAACCGTGCCCTGATTCCTCTGTACAATCCACGACACCACCTCCATGTTGCCTAGTGCCGCCGCCTGCAGGGGGGAGGGAAGGGAAGGGAAGGGAAGGGAAGGAAAGGGAAGGGAAGGAAAGGGAGAGAGAGAGAGAGAGAGAGAGAGAGAGAGGAGAGGAGGGAAGAGAGAAGAGAGAGAGAGGAGAGAGAGAGAGGAGAGAGGAGAGGAGAGAGGAGAGAGAGAGAGAGAGAGAGAGAGAGATGGAAAGAAAGGGTTGAACTCATTAATTTGGTGAAATGTGAGTGATTGATGGAAAGGGGAAAGCAGTGTGTGTGTGTGTGTGTGTGTGTGTGTGTGTGTGTGTGTGTGTGTGTGTGTGTGTGTGTGTGTGTGTGTGTGTGTGTGTGTGTAAACACTAAATTTACTATAAAAAAAACACGTATTGAAAAAAAACTTATAATGGGATCGAGTATCTTTCCTGAAAAAGAAACAAATATTACAAAAAGAACTTATAAATAATAGGGTCGATAAGTGAGAACCCATTAACCCCTTGAGGCCCAGAACTTAATTTCCATTGTAATTTGGCCACCATTAGACGATTTTTAGTGAATATAAGCAATGTTTTATAGATATGACCTGTTTAGTATCCTTGTCCACTAACTCATTTGGAATATTAAGTTACTTTTCGTTATTTAATGGCTAACAAATACGATTATATATATAGCAAAGGAAAAATATGGGCATGAAGGGGTTAAGAAGGATCGAACACCCTATAAGTAATGGCTCTAAAGGGGGTTTAATACCTTATGAAGAGGATCCAATACTATATGAAGCGGATCCAATACCTTATGAAGGGGATCCAATACCTTATGAAGGGGATCCAATACCTTATGAAGGGGATCCAATACTATATGAAGAGGATCCAATACCTTATGAAGGGGATTGAGTCCGTTTTGGTCCTTGGCGACGAGGATCTCTGGCTGTTCCACCTTGGCGTCCAGGGTCTCGAGGTCGTCGTTGAGGGCCGCCTGGTGCACCTCCTTGATCTTGGTCTGAAGGAGGTGATGAAGGAAAGGAAGGATAGAAAAAATATTAGGCTGAATGTTTTTTTGTTTTTTTTACTCTTGTTTTATTAAAGGAGGAATAGAGAAAAAATATTGGTATGAGGGTTTTTTGTTTTTTTTGGTTTTTACTCGTTTTTTTTTAGGAAAGGACGAATAGAAATAATAGTGGTTTTAATTTAATATTCGATTTTTTTTACTCACGTGTTTTTTTTTTAGAGGAAAGAAAGGATAGAAAAAATATTAGTTTGAATTAAATTTTTGTTTTTTTAATTACTAACTTTTTTTTTTAGGAAAGGAAGAATAGAAAAATTTTGGTTTGAGGGATTTTTCGCAGTTTAATTATTACTATTTTTATTATTATTTTTTTTTTTTTTAGATATATTGGTGTACTGGCCTGCTATGTTATGTTTAATGCTGTTTAGTTATTTTGTATGTCTTCCTTCTATAATAATATAAGCGAAAGTGTGTGTGTCTGTGTGTGTGTGTGTGTGTGTGTGTGTGTGGTGTGTGTGTGTGTGTGTGTGTGTGTGTGTGTGTGGGGTGTGTGTCCGTTCTAGGTTCCGCCCCCCGTGGCGGAATTCCATCATATGGCACAGTTTTGGAACCAGGTTGACCAGGGGAAGGTTTTAAGCCCACGTATGGGATGATCCGATCACTTTTATATTTTTTAAAATTTTTAGTACCTATAGCGAGAATGTAAAAAAAAAAGTGGGTTGCAGAATTGAGGAAACCTTGATGTAGGGTGATTGAGGTAATGGGTGAGTGAATGGGGGTGGGGTGATGGGGGTAAGTTGGGTGATGATGAAAAGGATTGTGGGTTGTGAGTGAATGGGTGGCGTTATTAATGTCTCATCAATGTTTGGGGTGAGGGTACTGGGAGTGTGTGGGAAGGCCCTCAAAAAGGTTATGGTGAAGTCTCAATACTCATTTCTCTTTTCAGGAAGTTAGCAAAGTGCCTGGAGAGTGTGCTTTGGGCAAGCCACCAACATTTCTACCCATCAATGCCCTCCGCAGTCTAGTCCAAAAATTCCCCGAGTGCGCTTCTATTTCATAATTCTCTTACCTCTCTATTTGCCTGTCCTTTCTTTCTCTCCAATCTTCACCACATTAACGTACTCTTCCTCTTTCTCTCTCTCCTCTCTCTCTCTCTCTCTCCTCCTCCTCTCTCCTCTCTCTCTCCTCCCCTCTTCTCTCTCTCCTCTCTCTCCTCTCTCTTCTCTCCTCTCTCCTCTCTCTCTCTCTCTCTCTCTCTCTCCTCTCTCTCTCTCTCTCTCTCTCTCTCTCCACTCTCTCTTTCTCCTCTCTCCTCTCTCTCTCACTCTCTCTCTCTCCTCACTCCCCTGTTCTTCTCTCTCTCCTCTCTCCTCACTCTCTCTTCTCTCTCTCCCCTCTCCTCCTTTTCTCTCTCTCTCCACTCTCCCTTCTTCCCCTCTCTCTCCTCTCCTCTCTCTCTCTCTCCTCTCACTCCCTCCTTCCCCCCTCTCTACCCCCACCCTCCCTCTCTCTCTCTCACCATCATCCGAGGTACGAGGTTCAGAAACTGGCGGACTTTGGGGTTATTTGAGGTCTCCTGCAGAAGGCGGTTGCCCTCGCCCTCCCACACGATCTGCTCGAGGCGCGGCAGGTCCTTGTCGTGGATCCAGATGCGTATGTTGGCGCCCGTGATGTTCATTCCTGGAGGAGGCGCAGAGGAAGGGGGGGAGAGGAGAGAGGGAGGGGAGGGATAGCGGGAGAAGGGAGGGAAGGGAAGGGAAGGGAAGGGAAAGAGGAGGGAGCGAGGGAAGGAGGAAGGAGGTGTGGAAGGGGGAGGGAAGGGAAGGAGGAAGGGAAGGGAAGGGAAGGGAAGGGAAGGGAAGGGAAGGGAAGGGAAGGGAAGGGAAGGGAAGGGAAGGGAAGGGAAGGAGAGGAATGAAGACGTGAAAGATGTGATTGATGGTTGTAGGAGTTGAGGAAGGAGGAGGAGGTGGGAGGGTGTAGGAAGGAAGGAAGGAAGGAAGGAAGGAAGGAAGTGGAAGGAGGAGAAACAAAAGGAGATTGACAAAGATTGACACACACACACACACACACGCACACACACACACACACACACACACACACACACACACACACACACACACACACACACACACACACACACACACACACACCTTTGTCCACCCTAACCCTCAACCCTTCTCTCCTCCCTCTTTTATATCCCTCTGTCTCTCTTACCCTGACCCATTAAACCCTTGCCTTGCTTCCCTTACCTTCTCTCTTGGGAGGTGTTGTCATTTTGCCCAGCGGGGAGGTCCTCTTCAGGGGAGTCTTCCTCTTGTTCTTGGACCCGCCGCTGCTCTTCTTGGAGCCGAAGTTCTTGACGCTTCGGATGTCCTCAGGGTGAGACATGTAGTGGGCGGGGGAGTTGCCGAACATGTCTTCAATCTGGGGTAGGAAATACAGTATGGGTGAGTGTGTTGAGTTGGATGTGTGTGTGTTGGTGTGTGTGGGTGTGTGTGTTGTGTGTGTATGTGTGTGTGGTGTGTGTGTGTGTGTGTGTGTGTGTGTGTGTGTGTGTGTGTGTGTGTGTGTGTGTGTGTGTGTGTGTGTGTGTGAGAGAGAGAGAGAGAGAGAGAGAGAGAGAGAGAGAGAGAGAGAGAGAGAGAGAGAGAGAGAGAGAGAGAGAGAGAGAGAGAGAGAGAAGGAGAGAGAGAAGGAGAGAGAGAGAGAGAGAGAGAGAGGAGAGAGAGAGAGAGAGAGAGAGAGAGAGAGAGAGGTGGGCACTTCCGCAAACACTTGCAAACCGCAACTTCCGCAAATAACGGAAGTCCGAATTCGTTTGCGGATGTGCGGAAGTGTAAATGTTTGCGGAAGTGAGTAATTAACTTTTTTTCCTGATATTATTTTTTTCATTCATATTTTTTGTTTTTTTGTTTTTATACGCCAGATTTTGATGGTAGATGACTTTTTATCAAGAATTTAACTCCTCTTTCTATTTGCGGTTCCAATTTTGATACAGTGAGTAATTATCTTTTTTCCTCCATAGAAGGAAATCATTAGAAGCTTTTACAATCAATGTTTCTTTTATTTCATTGATAAAAAGCAAGCACACAATTCGGGAAACCATATAATACTCAAAAAATAAAATAAAGCTTCAACGATGCACTATGATTTCTGTCAATAACTGCGATATAATAACTTAATAAGATAAATATAACTTAACATATGATAATGTGCGTGATGAATGCGATTACAACTATCATGCTGCCTTCAACGGAAAATATGTTGAGATGAACATAATCCTGAGAGGTCATGAAAGTGTGAGGCGGACAGATTTAAAGCACGCGTGTCTGAACGTTATTGTGACCCCTGGCCACGGTGAGCGATGCGACTTTCGATGTTAATGATGATATTGGTAAACTGTTTGTACTTTGAGCCTCGTTGTGTGCAGAGTTTTCAGCGAATTTCCATTTAAAGCATTTTTTCCTCTTTTTTTTAACATCACAAAGGACTGGCCAAGGGCTAATAATTGGTCTAAATAGTATATACTCGCGAAGCACCAACTGCACCACACACTACACTATTCAACACCAACTGCACCACACACTACACTATTCAACACCAACTGCACCACACACTACACTATTCAACACCAACTGCACCACACACTACACTATTCAACACCAACTGCACCACACACTACACTATTCAACACCAACTGCACCACACACTACACTATTCAACACCAACTGCACCACACACTACACTATTCAACACATGGAATATTGATTCATCCCTTTTGGGTGTTTGTAGCACCGATAACAAATTTCGATGCCCGGTAGTGTAGTGTTAAGTTTGCCCGTTTATTCACTAGTTCAGATACGTTGACGAAAGGACGATTAAAATATTTTCCTGTCATGCCATAAAGATAATGAAAACTTTGACGATATCAATAAAAAATCAACAGCCAGAATAAACTACACACACACAAAAAATAGAATCACAAATACTATATCTAAGATTGACTGCCCATCTATCATCTATTAAAAGTCAATTGATCTAGAACAGTGCTATTCAACCTGAGTGAAGGGTGGACGGCTGTCTTGGGGTGGACAGGTGGGTGAACGAGATCATGCCCACTTTTCAGTATAGATCAGTGTTTTTCTGATTTTGAAGTCTTTGATACCTATATGAGAGAATGTGGCTGAGAACATGATGATGGTATGCAGACAGCAGAACAGACACAGGAGGTACTGTACGCATGTCCCACTTGATTACCAGACACCTTACTTTGATGCAGGAAAACCTTGACTTATATTTCCAAGAGACCTGACCTCCAACATGTGGATGCTTACTCGATTTTCAGATGATGGAACTGATCATTCTGATGCCCTATTTGAGCTTCCAGTGTAATATTCTCACAAAGCAGCTTTCAAAACATTTGGCCATCCCATGCATTTCTAGGTTGCCCTGCTTGATACTCATGAATACAAGGAGTTAGCTGAGAAAGCAACAGCCATGTTTGTGCAGACGCCAACATTATATCTGTGTGAGCAAGGTTTCTCAAGCTTAGTTTTAATCAAGGCAAAGAAAAGGAATGCCTTTCCGAATTTGGATCCTATCATGCGGGTTGCACTTGAAAATCATCTGATGCCTCGATTTAAGACTGTTAGCAGACACATTGCAACAGCAGCCAAGCCACTGATTCTTGTTTCTTGAAGGAAAAGGCTGTTTTCTGGATTACCAAATATAACGCATATTAGGTGCAATTTTACTTTAGTTTCAAGAAGAAAAATGAATTTGCTCTGGAATTCCTAAGCTATGTTTATTTTTTTCTTCTATACTTATAGTTTTAGACCGCATGTGTTATTATACTGAAGAATATGTAAACTGTAAATAGAAAATGAATGAAATTGCTTTTTCTTACCTGTACATTGGTATAATGATATATAGTCTATTTTTTTTAACGAGGCAAAAAATCCTGCCCCCTTGTTGCTTCCTGACTGATATTTGATGCCAGGAGAAGGGAATATTACACTTCTTCTTAATTTCTGTTGTATTTTATCATATTTAACCATAGTATCAGGTAAACATAGGCATCATTTTAAGCATGAGACCTTAAGACAGCATGGAATTTTTGCCTTGTTAAAAAAAATAGACTATAGTCAATATATGATTATAACATATTTACAATGTCAAGAGCCGTGAGTTTTTAGAGATAAAAAAAAATTGAGGTGGACAGCTTTTACCAAATCACCACTAGGGGTGCACGACATCAAACAAGGTTGAAGGGCACTGATTAGACTATATCGATGGCGGAGTGTAATTCACGTATAAGACTGGTATCAGGCGAGCACTATGGCGTCCTTTGAGGTAATCCACTTGACATGGATCACAAGGAGGCTTAACCGTGACTAAGTTTACTTAACTAAGGGAGAGGAGGTGGCAATGCAAGGCTTGGTGGGAGTTAGTGGTTTGTTATCGTGACTCATTTCAAAGACGTGTTTAGAACTTGTTGTATGTGTGTGTTTAGTGTGTGTGTGTGTGTGTGTGTGTGTGTGTGTGTGTGTGTGTGTGTGTGTGTGTGTGTGTGTGTTGTTCGGTGGTGACATGTTCTAGTTTAGGGATGAGTGTCTGTCTGTATGTTTGTCCTCTCTCTCTCTATCTCTCTCTCTCTTTCTATCTCTTTCTATCTCTCTCTCTCTCTTCTCTCTCTCTCAATATTACACATACCAAAATATATAATAT
>JACEEZ010006256.1:240000-242500 GCA_016584305.1 Chionoecetes opilio | reverse complement strand
ACTAAACGGTCAACGTTGCATCACCGATCTCCGTAGAAATTATTTCAATGTTAGAGTCGTTGATCGATGGAACAAGTTACCAGCAAATGTTGTCGGAGCCAGCACAATAACTACATTTAAAAACAGACTTGACGCGCACTGTAAAGTAAATGGGTATTGATAGTGCGAATTCATATCTAGTCCCCCGTATCGATTAGTTGTAGTGGTAGTGGTAGTTGTAGTTAGTATTTTTCATATCCTATCATTCTGCACTATGAAACTTCCATGTTCCTATCCTCTTTGGGGACATGGTATCATTTTCCAACTGTTTTCTTAGATGTAGTTGATAGTTAGTAGTATGTAGTTCAGCAGATACCCTCGTTATGAACCAATAGGTCTCCTGGTGTCTGTTATTCCTATGTAATCCTCCTCTTCCTCCTCCTCCTCCTCCTCCTCCTCCTCCTTCTTCCTACCTTCTTCCTACGTCCTCCTCCTCATAATAATAATAATAATAATGATAATAATAATAATAATAATAATAATACCAACAACAACAACAATAATAATAATAATGATAATGACACACCCACTGCCAAAAATAGCCCCTAAATCGCGTTCCAAACCTGTATAAGTCAAGTATAAGTACAATGATCCTTTTAACTCCATGATAAACGATTGGATTCTGTCTGTGTTCTCTAATCCCCTCCCCTGACGAGCCCAATCCCCTATGAGTCATCCCTAATCCCTCTTATGACTGAGTTATGACGTCGCTTTTTTTGATATATTTCGTCCAGGAATTCTTTTATGTTGACTCCTCCTCCTCCTTCTGTAGCTAATTTTACCTTCCTTCCTTCCCTCCATGTCTCCCTCCTTTCCTCCCTTCTTTCCTCCTCCATCACTCGCTTTCTTCCTTCTCTCCATGTCTCCCTCCTTTCCTCCCTTCTTTCCTCCCTCCATCACTCGCTTTATCCTTCCCTCCCTTTCTTCTTTTCTTCCTCCCTTCTTTCTTTTCTTCCTCCCTCCCTTCTTTCTTCCCTACCTTCTTTCCTCCTTCCACCACTTCTTTCCTCCCTCCCTTCTTTCTTCCTTTCCTCCCTCCCTTATTTCTTCCCTACCTCCTTTCCCCCCTCCATCACTCCTCCCTCCTTCACTTTCCTACCTTCTTTCTTCCTTCCCTACCTTCTTTCCTCCTCTCTCTTTCCATTCCTCCTTCCCTCTCTCTCTCCTATTCTCCTTCCCTCTCTTCCTCTCCTTTATCCCTCCATACCTCCTATCCTATCCATCACTCCTATTCTCCCGCCATCACTCCTTTCCTCCCTCCTTTTCATCTTCCCTCCCTCCTTTTCTTCTTCCCTGCCTCCTTTCCTTCTTTTCTCCCTCCGAATTCTTTCCTCCCTCTTTCCATCCATCCTTTCCTCCTTCCTTTCCTCCATCCCTCCCTTCCTCCTATATAGTCTCCTACCTTTCGTCTTTTCCATACTTCCTTTTCTTCTTCCCTCCCCTTTTTTTAATCTCCATCTCCTTAATTAATTTTAATCTCCATCTCATCTTCTTAATCATCAACCTCCATCCCTTCATTCTTTCCTACCTCTTTCCATCCCTAATTTCCTTCTCTACCTCCTTTCTTCCCTCCTTTCCTTCTTCCCTCCCTCCTTTCAATCCCTCCATCCCTCCCTCCCTCCTACCTCTTTCCTCTCTCCTTCCTTTCTTTTCCTTCCCTCCCTCCTACACACACCACCTGTCTCCCTGTCTAATTAACAAGCCTCAAGGTCATATGTCTGCCGTGGTTAAGGTTGGCGTCTGTGGGGATAGCAGAATGTATTGAGTCGTTGAGCCTGCAGAGTGGTGTCCGTCCTGCCATTAGTCTCGTGGGGTCCCGCAAGAAGCAAGCCTCTGTTACCCTGGCACACTGAGTAATGCCTTCGTCAGCGTCGCCTACGTGCGGTGTTTACTTAATCTTTGACGTCATTGTGTCTCGGTTTTTGTTAGTGGGGAGACAGGTGAAATGTGTTCTTTAATATTTATTTTGTTATTCATTCATGTATTTCGTTATTACTTATTATTCAACATTATTTCAGCATGTTATTCTTTGTTATTCTTTATATTTTTTCATTTATTCACATCTATTTTTTTAGTTTTTTCATGGCTATTTTTTTTCATGATACACAGACATCATTAAGCTACTCTACTATTTTGCTCCTTTTTTTGCTCCTTTTTTTTTTTGAGGTACATTTTCGTTGTTGGTGTTGTTTTTTTAGGTTCATTTTCGTTTTTTTTTTTTTTTTTTTTTTTAGGTACATTTTCGTTTTTTTTTTTTTTTTAGGTACATTTTCGTTTTTTTTTTTTTTTAGGTACATTTTTTTTTTTTTTTTTTTTTAGGTACATTTTCGTTGTTGTTGTTTTTTAGGTACATTTTCGTTTTTTTTTTTTTTTAGGTACATTTTCTTTTTTTTTATTTTTTTTTTTGGTACTTTTTTTTTTTTTTTTTTTTTTAGGTACATTTTCGTTGTTGTTTTTTTAG
>JACEEZ010006256.1:232500-235000 GCA_016584305.1 Chionoecetes opilio | reverse complement strand
TCACAAAGTATACCGTGAATGTAAAAATTGTAGTGTTGCGTGAGGTGCGTATTGCATTATGGGAGGAGGAGGAGGAGGAGGAGGAGGATGGAGGGAGAGGAGGAGGGAGGAGGGGGGGGGGGAGTGTTGCGTTATGGAAGTAAGGAAGGGAGGGAAGGAGGAGGGGAAGGAAGGAGGGTGGAAGGGAAGTATTGTGTTATAAAGGGAAGGAGGAAGAGGAAGAGGGGAAGGGAGGAAGGGAAGGAAGGAAGGAAGGAAGGGGAGGAAGGAAGGGAAGGAGGAAAGAGGGTGAGGGAGGGAAGGAAGGAAGGGAAGGAAGAGGAAAGGGGGGGAAAGAGGGGTGAAGAGGAGGGAAGGAAGGAAGAAGGAAGGAAGATAAGAGGAAAGAATGAGGAAAGGAAAGGAGAAGGAAGAAGGAAGGAAAAGAAAGGAAGGAAGGAAGGAAGAAGGAAGGAAGGAAGAAGGAAGGAAGGAAGGAAGGAAGGAAGGGAGGAATGGGAGGAGGAAAGAGGGGGGGAAGGAGGGAAGGAAGGAAGGAAAGGAAAGGAAAGGAAAGGAAAGAAGGAAGGAAGGAAGGAAGGAAGGGGAGGAGGAAAGAGGGGGGGAAGGAGGGGGGAAGGGAAGTATTGCGTCATAGAAGGAAGGAAGGGAGGGAGGAGGGGGGAAGGAGGAAGGGAGGGAGGGGGGGAAGGGAGGGAAGGGAGGGAAGTAGTGCATGACGCTCGCACTTACATCGGACTAACCACTAACCCACTAACTCCCACGCCACTCTGACCTTGACCGAACTAACTGACCTAACTTACTGACATAGGTATTTGTATGTATGACCTTTGATGCCATTCTTTTTATTATATATGTTTTTTTTCTCTCTCTCTCTCTCTCTCTCTCTCTCTCTCTCTCTCTCTCTCTCTCTCTCTCTCTCTCTCTCTCTCTCTCTCTCTCTCTCTCTCTCTCTCTCTCTCTCTCTCTCTCTCCTTTTCTGCTCTCCTTAACTTTTATCTCGCACGCTCATGAAATATTTTGTGTTTTTTTCTTCTTCCTCTTCTTCCTCTTCCTCTTTTTTTGTCCGTCCTCCTCCTCCTCTTCCTCTCCTTCTTCTTCTCCTAATTCTCCTCTCTCCTCTCCCTTTGTATTTATTATTAACTAAAACTTTCACACAACCCAATTATTGTCATTATTATTATTACAATTATTATTATTATTATTTTTATTATTATTATTAGTAGTAGTAGTAGTAGTATTGTCATTCTTCTTCTTCTTATTATTATTATTATTATTATTATTATTGTTATTATTATTATTTATATTATTATTATGAGCGGTTAGACAGGGAAATGAGGTCAGGGCTGAGGAGGTAATTAGAGAGGTTAGAAATGGAAGTGAGGATGGGGTTGAGGACGATTATACCTCATTTGTAAGGAATATAATTGAAGGACAGAAAAGAAATATTCCTTATAGGGAAATAAGGTCCAGAAAGAGTGATCCAAAATGGATGACCACTAATTTAAAACACAACATTGGAGTAAAAAGAAACATGTATTTAAGGTTCAAGGCAGGATTGGTAAACAAAGAACAGTATAACGTGATGGCAAGGACAGTGAAGAAATTAACTCGAGTTGCTAAGAACAATTATGAGATTAAAGTAGCAGGACAGGCGAAAAGGGACCCAAAAGGTTTCTATCAGGTTTATAAAACAAAGACAAGGGTATTAGTTGGGCCGTTAAGGTCAGGACAGGGTGAGGTCTTAAATACGGATGAGGATATGTGTAAGAGTCTAAATGATTATTTCATAAGTGTTTTTACGGAGGAGGATACACAGACGATACCTGATAGTGAACAGATGTTCAAAGGAAGCGATGAGGAGAAACTCAAAGATATTGTGATAACTAGGGAAATGGTGGAAGAGGGTATAGATAAAATGAACATTTTTAAATCGCCAGGACCAGATGAAGTGTATCCAAGGGTATTAAAGGAATGCAAGGAGGTTGTTAGTGAGTCGTTAGTGCACATTTTTAGGAAATCGGTTGAGATAGGCGATGTGCCATTATTGTGGAGGAAAGGAAATGTTCCCATATTTAAGAAGGGAGACAGAGGACTAAAGTCAAATTATCGACCCGTAAGTCTAACATCAGTGGTGGGTAAATTATTGGAATTTATTATTGCAAAAAACATTAGAGAGCACTTGATAAACATAGTTTGATCATGGATTCACCAAGGGTAGGTCATGTCTCACCAATTTATTGAGTTTTTATAGGAAAGTTTATGAGACGGCAGATAATGATAAGGATTATGATATAATATATCTGGACTTTAGTAAGGCATTTAACAAAGTACCACACGACTCTTAAATAA
Source organism: Chionoecetes opilio (assembly GCA_016584305.1). Lineage (NCBI taxonomy): Eukaryota > Metazoa > Arthropoda > Malacostraca > Decapoda > Majidae > Chionoecetes > Chionoecetes opilio. Next base: position 232,648 of record JACEEZ010006256.1, on the reverse strand, counting down.
GGTTAAGGCTCATGGAATAGATGGGAAGGTTCTTCATTGGATCAGAGCTTGGCTAAGTAATAGGCAACAAAGGGTTACAATTAATGGTTCTAAATCTGAATGGGGACTGGTGACAAGTGGAGTTCCACAAGGGTCTGTTTTGGGTCCA
>JACEEZ010006256.1:217500-227500 GCA_016584305.1 Chionoecetes opilio | reverse complement strand
CCCATTTACTGTGGGTGGGACAGGGGGTCGGGTTTTAAGAAGACGCCCCCTGTCTTTCGCCCGCCCGGGATCGAACCCCGGGGCTTCTCGGGTTTTGAACCCAGCGGCTAACCCTTACCTACGGAGTTCCCTACGGTTGGTAATTTATTTAAAAATTACGGGGGTGTGTGTGTGTGTGTGGGGGTGGTGGTGTGTGGGGGTGTGTGTGTGTGTGTGTAGCAAATCCACGTCATTATATTTAAAACGCCGTTTACAACACTTAAAACGAACAAATTTATTTAGTTGGAAAAAAAAAACCCCCTTTGGAAAAATTTTTAAAAAAAATTATAAAATGTGGTTTTTTTTTTTGTTCATTTTTTCAATTTCCCCTTTTTTTCTTTTCTTCCCCTTCTTTTTTATCTTCCTCCCCTTATTTATCACGGACTTAAAATTTTTGGCTTTTAAAAAAAGGTATGGGAGAAACGTGAAAGGCGCTCATGGTCACGCTTTCCTTTCCCTCCCCTCCTTCCCCCCCCCTCCCCTCCTCCCTCCTCCCCCCCCTTTTCCCCCTCCCCTCACTTTTTTGATGGGGGGATGTTGTGTGGGGGGTGGTGGGGGTGTTTTTTGGTGTTTTTGGTTTTTTTTGGGAGTGTTTGAAGTGGAGGAATGTGGTGGTAGTAGTAGTAGTAGTAGTAGTAGTGTGTTGTGGTGTGGTAGAACCATTAGACTAGATAGTTATTGTGGTAGCGTAGTGTGGTGGTGGTGGTGGTGGTGGACTGGCAGTGGAGAAAGTGGTAGTGGTTGATGGTTGCACAAGATTAACCCACAGCTGTCATTACGTCATCCTTGTGTGGTGGTGGTAGTGGTGTCAAGGTTACATCATTTATCATATCCCATAGTGGTAAAGTCGATAATGTTGGTGATGAGTGCGGTAGTGATGATGGGGATTCTCCTTTACACTCATCACCATCAACACCACTACTAGTCTCCCCCACCTTTACTTCCAAAACCCACAAAAACACATCATATCTTCTAAGGTGGTTGGGGGACGGGGGGGGGGGGAGGTGTTGCGTTAAGGGGGTGTTGGTAACTGTGGTGTTGCGTGGTGGTGAGATGTTGTGTTTTGGTTATTAGAAGGAACCATCTTACTATTGAATACTAGATTTGGTGTGGGTGGAAATTGAAGGTTGGTCTGAGTTAGCGTAGTTATTGTAAGTGTAAGAGTAGTAGTAGTTGTAGTAGTAGTAGTAGTAGTAGTGTAGTAGTAGTAGTAGTAGATAGTAGTAGTAGTAGTAGTAGTAGTAGTAGTAGTAATAGTAGTAGTAGTAGTAGTAGTAGTAGTAGTAGTAGTAGTGGTGGAAGTTGGTGTGGTAGTGGTGGTTGATGTGTCATGCTTTAGTAATAAACTAAAATCCATCTCAGATTTATGTGGTATTAAATTTTGTGGGGATATACACGTCTTTCTTAAGTCTCCTGAAGAAGTTATGATCGAGGTCTTTCTGCTTTAGGAGGACGTTGAGGAGTGTCTTCGGCGTCCTTCTTGAGCTCCGTCGGTTTTTGAGTTAGGAGGTAAAGTAGTAATGTCTTCGTGTTTTGTGAAGGGGTTGGGTAGCATCGGGGACTGAGGTTGAAGGGGGAGGGGTGCGGAAAGTCCTTCTTACAGTTCGGTCTTGGTGTGGTTCAGTTTTGGTTCGAGGTTCTGGGTTGGCGGGATGACTACTTGTTGTGTTTCAGGGTCACTGTTTTCTTGGTCTTGTTTCTTCATCCTGTCTTGTGGTTTGTCGCCTTTCTCGTTATTTGTCCGTGTTGGTCTCTAGTCTCCGTTTTTGGCTTTTCTTCCCCTTCTGCCATCGTCCGACGTGTTCCCTCTTCCTCCTTGTTCTGTGTGTCGCTCGTCTACTATGTTCCTCGTCTTGGTAATTGTTTCCTCTTCGCGCTTTATCTCCTCTGCCTCAGCCGACTCTTTCTCCGTTGCCTTTCCGTGTTTGCTGTCGTCTGCGTCCCCTTCCTCTGCTCCTCCGGTGGCCGCTCCGCTCCCCTCACCCCCTCCCTCGGCCTGCATCCCCAACACCCTCTTCACCAGATGCTTCGCCCTGCAGCTCATGTCCCGCTCACACGCCGTACTCCACGTGTCCTCCATTTCACGGTTCCCCTGCGTGACGCCCCCCAGCACCTTCAGGTGGGTGAAGGCCCTGGCCATCACCCCGGAGACAAGGTTGCGTGCCAGGCGCTCTGTCCAGTGGGGGGCGGGGGGCCTGAGGTTCATTGGTTGGGGAGCAAGGGAAGCTGCCCCGCCCCGGAAAAGGAGAGCAAGGTGAGGGCGTGGGCGGGGCGGGGGCAGTGGGAGGTGATGTCAGCCGTTGCCTTAGTTTTCCCGGGGAGCTTCATGGAGCAGGTGGTGCTGGGCGGCTGTCGGGCGGGGGCGGAAAGTGTTTTGGGTGTTGGTTTGAGTGTGGTGGGCGCCTGGTGTGGCCTGGGGCGGGGCGGGGCAGGCCGTTTGGGGATGTCTGGCAGGCGGCGATGGGGAGTGAGTGTTTGGTGGTGGTCCGCCAGGCGCTGCACGTGCCTGAGGTAGGCGCGTTGGCTGCGGCTCTGGCGACGCGGCGACACGGCATCAGGACCCACGCAGGACAGGTGGTCCACCAGGTGCAGGTTGGGCGCCAGCTGACGGCCTGCCGACCTGCCTGCCTCCTCTGCCCTGCTGGGAAAGAGGCTGGGCAGGCGGCTTGGCGGGGTGGAGGAGGCGGCCTGAGGCGGGGGTGATGGCGGGGCCGGGGCGGGGGCGGGGTAGCAGGTGGGTGCGTCACTGTCGCGCCACTCCGCCAGCTCCAGCTCTAGCCCTCCCCCGCCCCGAGGGCCACGCGTGCCGGGGACGCCCGCGCCCCACACGCCGCCTCGGGCGCCAGCCCCGCGCCCTCCTGTACCCACGCCTCCAGGTGCAACCCTCGGGTGCCGCGGGTGGGCGCGGAAATGGGCGTGTCTCGAGGTGCCCTCACCACAGGCTTCACCAGGCAGCCGTGCGGCGCCAAGCCCTGTCGAGGGAAGGACACGTCACTCTTACGCCCACGCCCACGCCCACGTCTATGTCCTCCTTCTCTCACCACGATGACGCCGGCCGACTGCCCACCCTGAACTAAACTTTCGTGGAGCAACAACCGTACGGTCACCTCCCCACCCTCCCATGATACACCCACGTACCGTGCACCCCACACCAGGCCGTCACCCAGGCCAACAATAAGCGACCAACACTGCCCTTTGCACCACCCTCATACCACGCGGGCTGTGTGACTGTGTGTCATGGCTGTTGCCCTACACGGGAACACACGCCGCTACGCACAGACCCGTCGTTGTGCACAGAACGCTGCACACACGAAAAGTTGTGTGTGTTTGTTTAGAAGTCCGGGTCATCGAGGCGTATAGTTTATCATCATTATATTCGGCTTATCGAAAATAATCGGCAGCTTTACCAAAAAATTTAATAATAACACACATGGAATTACTAGTACTACTATTACTACCACCACCCCCCTCCCTACACACTCAGTAGTACGATAAGTATACACACATGCACACACATATGTAGAAAAAAGATTTACGGGTAAAATTTGAAAAACAAAATAAAAAAACAAACCGGGGTTAAAAAAGGTTTAAAAATTAGGAGGAAAGGGAAGTTTAAGGGAAAGAAAAGGGGGGGGGAAAAAGGGGAAAGAGAGGAAAATAAAAAGGGGGAAAAAGAAAAAAAGGAGGGGGGAAAAAAAAGGGAAGGAGAGAGAAAGGGAATAGAAGGAGGAGAGAAAAAGGGAAAAGAAGGAAAGAGGGAGAGAGAGAGAGGAGAGAGAGGGGAAAAAAGGGAAGCGAAGAAGAGAGAGAGAGAGGAGAGAGAGAAGAAAAAAAGAGAAAGGGGGAAGAAGAAAAAGGGAGGGAGAGAGGGAGAGATTATAAACAGTAGGAGGAAGGGGGTAGGAAATTGTGGGTTTTTTTGAGACTTACATCGTGACCTCAAGGGCTTCTGGGAACTCTGTGACGAGGTAGTCCACGACATCTGTGTGTCCCTGCAAGACCGCCTTGTGCAGCACGCCCACGCCCTGCACGCCCGCACGCCCGTACGCCCGTCAGGAGCAGGAGCACGAAGAAGAAAAGAGAAATATTAGTAAAAAATTTAATTTGGAGAAGGGGGAGGGAGGGGGAGGAGGGGAGGAGAGGAGGAGGGGGAGGAGGACGATTGAAGAAGAGATATATTAAAAACAGGATGTAAAAAGAAGAAGAACAAGAAGAACCAGAAAAAAAGAAAAAAAAATAAAAAAAAAAAAAAAACCCTCAAAAAGAAGAAAAAGAACAAATTTTAATATAAAAAGAAAACAAAAAAGAAGAAAAAAGAGGATAACATAAAAGAAGGAGGGGGGAGGGGGGGGAGGAAGGAATTGAAAAAACTGGGGGAAAAAAGAGGAAGACGGGGGGAAAAAATTCATCGTTAATATTATTGATTAGTAAGAAAAGGGATAGGTTAAAAAGGGGAAAAAAGAAAAAGAAATTTGATAAAGAAGGAGAGCGAAAAGAGAGAATAATGAAATACCGACAAAAAAAACCAAAAAAACAACAAAACAACAACAGCACAAAAAAAGTAGTAAAAGGGGTAATAGTAATAATAATAAAATGATAAATGATATAGTTTTTCTTTGTACTTTAACCCCCTCCTCTTCTCTCTCTCCTCTTCTCTCTCCTCTCTCTCTCTCCTCTCCTTTTCTTCCTCTCTCTCCTCTTTTCTCTCTCTCCTCTCTCTCCTTTGAGACTTTTATTGACTACCTGTAATGAAAGGGGCCCGGAAATAGAGAAGAGAGAGAGGAGAGAGAGAGGAAGAGGAGAGAGAGAGAGAGAAAGGGAAGGGGGGCTGTAAAAAAAAATTTATGTATTAACCTCTCTCTTTTTCTTTTCCCCCCCCTTTCCCCCCCTTCTCCCCCCTTTTCTCTTTTTCCCCTTCCTCCCCTTTTCCCTTTCTTTTCCCTTTCTCCCTCTCACACACAAGGTTTCCCACATTCCCTTTAACCCCCAAAATTTCTAACCCTCTATTGTCACCCCCAAACACCACGCCCTCCTCCCTTTTCCCCCCTTTTCCTCCTCACCTCCGCCTCCTCCCCTCCTCCCCTCCTCCTCCTCCTCCTCCTCCCCCCCTCCCCCTCATCCTTTCCTACCTTTCCTTTTTGAAGTATTGACATCGAACTCCAAAAAATTTTCACTGTACGTGGTAAGAAACAGCATTGTGGCTAACACAGGTATCTATTCCCGCAGCCCTTTGGGAAAATGTAAAACCAAGGCAGGCGATCCAGGCCGCTGATTATTTAAGGGGTGTTTTGCCTTCGGGTTTTCTCGTTTTTTTCAGCGAAAATATTTATGGTGGTGGGCCCCCCGATCAAAGATGAAAAATTTGGGTTAATGTTTTGACTCCCCCTCCCCTCCTCCTCCTCCTGAAACCTTTTAAAATCCTAAAGGTTTTGATGTCATTAAACAAGAGAACCTTTTCGAGCTTCAACCAATGACAACAAGAAAAAAATGGTTTTAAAAAAAAACGGTCAACGTTGCACACCGTCTCCCTAAAAATTTTTTCAAATTTTTGAGTCGTTGAACGATGGAACAAGTTACCACAAATTTTTGTGGACCAAAAACAATAACTAATTCAAAAAACAGACTTACGCACACTGTAAGAAAGGGTATTGTAGTGCGAATTGTAACTAGTCCCCCGTATCGATTAGTTGTAGTGGTAGTGGTAGTTGTTTTAGTATTTTTCAATCCTACTTTCTGCCTAGGAAATTTCCATGTTCCCACCCTTTTAGGGACTGGTATCTTTTTCCAACTGTTTTTTTAAAAGTAGTTGTAGTTGTGTATGTAGTTCACAGAAACCCCCGTAGGGACCAATGGGTCCCCGGGGGTCTGTTACCCCTTGAAATCCTTGTAAAAAAAAAAAAAAACCCACTTCATTTCCCCCCCCGCTTCGGGTGGAGGGGATGGTTGGGTGGGGGGGGGAAAGCCTTTACCCCCCCTAGCCTTTCTCTCTTATTATCTAGTTAGTGTAGTGTAGTTAAATCAAACAGCCATGTAAGGACCTAATGGTCTGTTGCGGTTTGTGTTTCCTTTGTAATCCTTTGTAATCCTCCTCCTCCTCCTCCTCCTCCTCCTCCTACTCACCTGTTCATCCTTGGAGCTCGCCAGTTTCCGCCTGTCGAGCAACGCCTTCAGCTCCCTAAAAAAAAAAAAGTTGCCCTTCCGGCGGCGTCATAACCGCTCATTTTGGGACTGAGGGAAAGAAAAAAAAAAAATAGATAAGAAAATCTATGGCGAAGTTAATTTTAGTTTTTAGGGTTTAACCTCTTCACGCCCAGATCTTTCCATTAATATATAAAATCGTTTGTTGTTAACCATAAAATTACGAAAAATAACAACTACTAACACCACCACCACCACTTCTGTATGTATGGCCTGTGTGCCTTCGAAGGGTGAGGATAGAATTATTATTAGTAGTATTATTATTTTCTACCACCACCACACCACCCACCATATAGGAGGGCACCGTCTTGAGGAATGCCCTGACGCGGGGGTGGGTGGCCGGCTGGTGGAGGAGGCGCGCCCCCTGCCCCCCCAGCACCACGCTTTCGAGCCCCGCCACGTCCCCGCTGCGAACCAGGTCCTTGATCTTGGCCGAGTCCACTGCCCGGTCCGCGTTGAGGGCTGCGAGGAGGAGATAAGGGGATGATTGATTGATTGATTGATTGTTTTATTAGGCTAAACATAACATACATAAAGTTAATAATACATTACTTATATACAAGCCGCGGTCCATTGAGCCGAGACTTTTATGGCCCTGATGCCTTAATTTTTTTTTAAATTACAACATCGGGAATTTTTGTGGGTTTTATTTTTGGAAAAATGTATTGTAAGGGGGATAGGGGATGATGTTGGGGGTGTGTGTGTGGTGGGGTGAGAGAGAGAGAAAAGAAGAAGGGGAGAGAGGGGAAAAGAGAGGAGGAGAGGGAGAGAGGGGGAAGAGGAGAGAGAAGGAGAAAGGGGGGAGAGAGAGAGAGAGAGAGAGATAATGAAGGAGGGAGATGAATATATAAGTACAAAGGGCAGGTTATGATTGGTGGTGATTTTGAAAGGAGGGGGAGGAGGAGGGGAGGAGGGGGGAGGGGGGAGGGGGGAGGGGGGAGGAGGGAGGGGAGGAGGGGGAGGAGGGGAGGAGGAGGAAGGGGTAGGAGGGGAGGAGGAGGAGGGGTGGGGTGTGGGGGTGGTGGGGGTGGAGGTGGGTTTGGGGGTGGGGGTGGTGGTGGGGAGGGAGGGGGGAGGGGGAGGAGAGGAGGAGGGGAGGAAAACGACTATTATTACTACTATACAACTATACTACTACTACACTACTACTATACTACTACTACACACTTTACCAATACAATACTACTACTACTATACTACTATACTACTACTAATTTTCTACTACTACACTACTACTACTACATTACCAATACTACTACTACTATACAACTACTACTACACAAATACTACTACTACTACTATACTACTACTATTACTACTACCACCACCAACCACTACTACTACTTCTACTAATACTACTACTTACTACTACTATACACTACTATATACTAACACTACTATTACCAATATAAACTACTAAATACTCTACTACTACTACTACTATACACTAACTACTATTCTACTACTACTACTAACACTACTACTCTCTACTACTACTATACTACTCTACCACTGCCACTACTACTATATACTACAATCACCACCACACACCACCACTACCTTCACAACCACCATCGCAACCACGTCACATAACCACAATACATAAATAAACTACTTAATCGATAATCACTGCAATTTTAGTGATGCCTCTGCCAAAGAACAGGGTCAGTGGGTAGAAAAGTAGTAGTAGTAGTGTAGCAGTACAGTAGTAGTAGTAGTAGTAGTAGTAGTAGTAGTAGTATGTAGTAGTAGTAGTAGTAGAAGTATAGTATAGTAGTAGTAGTAGTAGTAAGTAGTAGTAGTAGTACCTTCCCCCCCCCCCCCCCCCCTTACAACGCACAAGGTAGGGAAGGGAAATATGAGATCAACAGGTGAAGTTAATTACTGTGGGAGGGGAAGGGAGGCGAGGGGATGTGAGGGGAAAAAATGGTAGAGAGTGATGGGAAAGGAAGGGAACAGAGGGGAAGAGTGATGGGAAAGGAAGGGAACAGAAGGGAAGAGTGATGGGAGTGAAGGGAAAGGAAGGGGAGAGAGATGGGAGTGAAGGGAAAGGAAGGGAACAGAGGGGAAGAGTGATGGGAAAGGAAGGGAATAAAGGGGAAGAGAGAAGAGAGTGATGGGAAAGGAAGGGAATAAAGGGGAAAAAAGATGGGAGTGGTGGGAAAGGAAGGGAATAAAGGAAAAGTGATAAATGAGGTAATTACATGTGTATTTACTGAAAGAAAGACATGTTGACTGACTCACTGAATATTTCATTAGTAGACTGAAGGTATTTAACTGAATCACTGACTCAGTAGTAAATTGCCTCTCTTAAGGCGGCGTCACTTTTTCCGTCTAGTTTTACGATTTCCGTTGATTTTTTTCTCGTTCTGTCTAGTTTTTCCGTCTGAATCAGTCAGTCTTAGTCAGACGATCATGATCGTCTTCATATGGAAAGTTGAAGACGACTTTCATAGTCAAATCAAAATCCATAGTGATTACTTTAAAGATATTCGATATAAATCAGTAATTTTTTGCAAATTATAATTCAATACATTTGAAAGTATTAAAAATATTCAAGTGACTATTGTACATGTAGATACATTTAAAAGCCGGTTCTATATAACAGCCAACAGTCTCTCGCATGACTCGATTGTTTGTTTTCTTTTTCAAGACACACTCAAATTTGTTTCTCACTCTTCAAGACTTCAACTTAAGATTATAGACGAAATGCTGTGGACACGTAGCTCAGAAGAATTTCTCGTTGAATGCATACGAGGCCACCCTTGTCTCTGGGACCACAGATCAGACTTGTACACCAAGAAGGCCTTGATATTCTAGTTCTTATCTAGGTCTTATTATATCTAGGTCGATATTAGGTCTACTATTGATAATACACATAATTAAGTGTATACCAGCGATAGCCTGCCCTGGCGTCGGAGCCATGTTTGTTTACAGTCGAAGGAACAGCTGACTGGCAGTGCAGGCCAACGATTGTGTGTGTGTGACGGCTTGCAGTCAAAAAATTGTTAGTTTTTAGAAAGTTGCTGAAAAAACTAGACGGAAAAAGTGCTAGTGTGACGCCACCTTAACATATTTACTTACTGACTTGAACACTTGACTGACCTGCTTATTGATTAGTAGACTGAATGTAATGAACTGATTCACTGACTAACAAATTGCTACTGACTGACTGACTGACTATTAATACATTGAAAGTAACTAATTCATTCACCAAGTAAGATTTACTGACCTACTTATATATTGATTGACTGACTGACTGACTGACTGACTGACTGACTGACTGACTGACTGACTGACGACTTGACTGACTGACTGACTGACTGACTGACTGACTGACTGACTGACTGACTGACTGACTGACTGACTGACTGACTGACTGACTGACTGACTGACTACTAACTAACTGACCATTAAGCTAAAAATAACTAACCCATTCAACAAGTAAGATTAACTGACTGACTGACTGACTGAATAAATGACTGATGAATGACTGACTGACTGACTGACTGAATAAATGACTGAATGAATGACTGACTGACTGACTGACTGACTACTGACTGAATGGTTAGGTCAGCATCAAAGAGACTGATTGACTGACTATTCCAATGACCGAATTCTCCACTCAATGACTGACTGTTCCCCCAACCAATGACGTGGCCCCATTACTGTGACGTCATGGCCTACTGTCACGCTATTGGCTGTTGAGGAATGGTAAGGAGAGCGCTGATTGGTTGAGCCGAAGTGGGGTCAGTGTAACTCT
>JACEEZ010006256.1:195000-207500 GCA_016584305.1 Chionoecetes opilio | reverse complement strand
TACAGGCGCTATAGACTCCAACGTAAAAAAAAAAAAAAGAACTTAGACTCGAATGCAAAAAAAAAAAAAAAATTAGACTCCAAAGTAAAAAAAAAATTAGACTCGAACGCAAAAAAAATTTAGACACCAACGTAAAAAAAAAAAAGAACTAGACTCGAACGCAAAAAAAAAAAAAGTTAGACTCCAAAGTAAAAAAAAAATTAGACTCGAACGCAAAAAAAAAAAATTTAGACACCAACGTAAAAAAAAAATTTAGACACCAACGTAAAAAAAAAATTAAGTTATAGACTCCAAACAAAAAAAAAAAATTAGACTCCAACGTAAAAAAAAAAAATTACAGTCCACCGTAAAAAAAAATAATTATAGAACAAAAAAACAAAAAATAGACTCCAACATAAAAAAAAAAAATCAATAAAACTAACCTAACCACCACAACCTTCACCACCACCACCACCACCACCACCACCATCACCACCACCACCACCACCACCACACCACCACCACCACCACCACCTTCACCACCACCACCACCACCACCACCTTCACCACACACCTACACCACCACCACCACCACCACCACACACCACCACCACCACCACCACCACCACCACACACCACACACCACCACCTTCACCACCACCCACCACCACCACCACCACCACCACCACCACCACCACACCACCACCACCACCACCACCACCACCACCACCACCACCATTATCATTACCGAGGCAGCGTAGGCGTAAAAAACGTAAAAAAAAAAGTTCTAGGCTCTAACTAAAAAAAAAAAAAGTTAGACCAACGTTAAAAAAAAAAAAAAAAAAAAAAAAAAAAAAAAAAAACCTAACACCACCACCATCACCACCACCATCATTACCACCATCATCATTACCGAGGCAGCATAGGCGTGCACGATAGCCAGGAAGTAGACGAGCAGAGCGGACTCCCCCACCATGCCGAGACCCACACTGATGGAGCCTTTGATCACGGTGTAGAGTCCCAGCCCCGCCACCACCAGCACCAGCATCACACACCCCACCTCCCACGCCCGCAGCACACCCCGCTTCTCCTGGGTGTTGGGGGAGGGGGAAGGGGGTTAGAGAGGGAGGGTGTGAGAACATAAGTACATAAGAAAATAAGGAAGCTACAAGAGGCCGCGAGACTTACATATGATAGTTCCTGTTACTTAATATCCACCTTTCATCCCCATGCATGAAATTATCCAGCCTCCTTTTAAAGCTAACTAATGACTGGGGGTGGGTGTTGGGGGAGGGGGTAGAGAGAGGGGGAAAGGGGTGTAGGTGGGTGGGAGAGTGAGAGAGAAAGAGGTAAGAGAGATAGAGAGGGGGGGATGGGGGTGATAGAGAGGAAGGGAAAGAGAGATAGAGGGGGGGATGGGGGTGAGAGCGAGAGGGTGAGGGGAAAGAGAGAGAGGGGGTGTGAGAGAGAGAGAGAAAGGGGGGGAAGAGAGAGTGTTATTAATTGGTTGGCTAGCCATTAGTATCTCCTGAAGAAGACGTAGAATTACAGTGCATAAGTGGAGTGGAAGAGGAGATGTGTGCATAAGTGGGTGGAAAGTTTCGGGGTGGGTTGGCGGTGTCGCGGCAGCCGCGACACCAGAACATTATAAGTGGCCAGGGCGAGGATGTAAAACCTCAGCAAGCACCATTAATGTCATGAAACGTCAAGTGGATGCCCATCCTCAATTAAGAGCAATAAAAATATTGCGATATGACTTTTACATCCTCGCCCTGGCCACTTATAATGTTCTGGTGTCGCGGCTGCCGCGACACCGCCAACCCACCCCGAAACTTTCCACCCACTTATGCACACATCTCCTCGTAACACCCACAATCCTTGATATTTCTTCCACTGGCCTCTCTGCCTTGTGTAGAGATACAATAACTTTAATTTGCTCCTTTGTTAGGTCTTTCTTGCCACTCATTATGCAAATAATGATATTTATACCAATGCGCGTCTGTTCAAATTACTCGCGGGAAGGAAGGCGATACTTTTTAAAATGCTTCGTCTATAATTGACAAGTGGCATCTGAACATTCCTCAACGGTCTTGATGGACTGCCCGTGCCTTAAACAAGCTGCCATGTGTAAGATATCTCTCGGAAGTCAGTAGGCTGCCATAGAGTACATTTTCTGAATTCCCGTATGGAAGCGCTGTGTTATGATGTCGCGAACAATGCTTTGGCGCGCTGTGTAATGTGAGAGGCAACATGAATTTGTTATTATTATTATTAGTAGTAGTAGTAGTAGTAGTATCATTCTTGCTGTTATTCTTATTATTATTATTGAACTATTGTGATTTAGAATACAAATAGAAATGTGAGTGTTTATATAGCGACAAATATTTTCTTTATATCATTAAATGCAAAAACAAAACAAAAAGCACAGTAGTAGTAGTAGTAGTAGTAGTAGTAGTAGTAGTAGTATAGTAGTAGTAGTAGTAGTAGTAGTAGTAGTAGTAGTAGTAGTAGTATAGTAGTAGTAGTAGTAGTAGTAGTAGTAGTAGTAGTAGTAGTGTGATATGTACTTTTTTATCAAAGTTTCTATAATCTAATCGTTGATGTGGTTAATGTGGTTTGGACTCATGTGGTTCTGATCTGTATTGTTCCACCACCACCACCACCACCACCACCACCACCACCACCACCACCACCACCAACACCACCACCACCACCACCATCACCACCACCACCACCACCACCACCACCACCACCACCACCACCACCACCACCAACACCACCACCACCACCACCACCACCACCACTTTTATCCTCCCATGACATATCTTTCTGTCTTCTTTACTCACTTACCTTTTCCCTCACTCCCTTCTTTCCTCCCTTCTTCCCTCCCTCACTCCCTTCTTTCCTCCCTTCTTCCCTTCTTCCCTCCCTCCCTCACTCCTTCACTCACTCCCTCACTCCCTTCTTTCCTCCCTTCTTCCCTTCTTCCCTTCTTCCCTCCCTCCCTCACTCACTCCCTCACTCACTCCCTTCTTTCCTCCCTTCTTCCCTTCTTCCTCCCTCCCTCACTCACTCCCTCACTCCCTCACTCACCTCCTTGATACCGTAGGAGAGCAGGAGGGCTATAAGGACTCCCACTCCCTCTATTCCTATGGTCGCCAGCCCCATTTTCGACCCTATAAACATGGGAATATATGAGTCATTACATACATACATACATACATACATACATACATACATACATACATACATACATACATACATATATAACTACCACTGTTTTAGGTATTTATTTCTTTTGTTTATTTAGCGGGGAATCTTAAACATCCATACAGGGAGCGAAACAAAAAAAATATCATGTTTCATTCAGCTTATCGCGATAAAAATCTATTCCTGTGAAATTTCGTAAGTATTTAAATACACTCTTAGAAAAGATGAGTAGAAAAAGGGTGTTTGTAGTGATGAAATACTGCTACCCTTTTTCTACCCTTACAAATATACCCTTTCGGATCGACGCACATATACCCTTTTGCAACCCCAAATATACCCTTTTCCAACTCCAAATATACCCTTTCTCAACCCTCTCGTCTAAAAAGGGTAGATGAAGGGTATAATCGGCAGCATCTACCCTCCAGCCTAGACATAGGGTTTAAAAAGGGTAGTGATGGTGCGATGTAACAATTCTACCCTTAATATACCCCCCATTTCTGAGAGTGTATAAGTAGATTTTATTCACTCATTTCAATTCTTCTGAGTCTGTCAAAAGGCCAATGAAAATTAATTCAGGGAACAGCCCTCAATATAGTGTAGGCATGCATTTTTTTGTGCAATGATTTTTTTTAATTCAGGTACGTAAGGTTTGCTGTGGTTCTATTCACCTATTTTTTTTCTTCTTTTTTTTCTACCCACATTTCCCCTGATCTTCATAGCCCTCCCCACTATCATAGGTCAAGATTGTCATGGTCAAATTATGGTTATTATTACTTTCCACAACAAATAAGGCTTCAAAACACTCAAGGGAACTAAAGATAACTGTATAATGATGGACAAATAAATGGACAATGGATGTATAAAGGGACAGAAATGGAGATAGAAAAGGAAAGATATTATGGAAGACAAAAAAATCCTAAATATGAAACGGCAATAAAGGAAATATTTACCCTATTTTACCATGAACTATTCCTTAGAAACAACACCACGACAACCCATTTATTACTACTTATTATTACTATTCATCATTATTTATTATTATTATCATTATTTATTATTATTGTTATTATTTATTATTTACTATTACTACCTCACCCTACTGCATTCTATAACCACCTCACCCTACTGCTCGCTATTCCCTCACGCATACCAATAGTTCATAGCTCTTTCATTCGTAGAGCGGGGCAGGTTGCATCGAGGGTAGGTTGCATCATTGCCTCTAACTCGCATGTTATCACACGTACATCGTCTTAATACTACTACTACTACTACTACTACTACTACTACTACTACTACTACTACTACTACTACTACTACTACTACTATAAACTACTACTACTACTACAACTACAACAATAATAATAATAAAAAAAGTTAATGCGAGTTAGCGGCAATGATGCAACCTACCCTCGATGCAACCTGCCCCGCTCTCCCCTACTGCTGCCTTTATCACAGCCTTGCATTCATATAACACGGCCTTCCTTCTATACGTCAGGATCGACCCACTAAATTCTAATGCCTTTCCCCGCCGATCAGTGCTGCCATCTAGTGCCGCTACGTTCAAGTTATTCACTGCTCGGTTGTAACTTATTATTAACTTAGTAGCTTAGTAACTTATTATGTACTTATTAAAGTAGCTATATTTTTATATCAGTTCTCACCTGTTAGAAGTTCATATACGCCATAAAGCAAGCCCAGAGCGCTTAAAATCTGTAGGAGAAGAGTACCATCATTAATTTTACTACTACTACTACTACCACTACTACTACTACTACTACTACTACTACTACTACTACTACTACTACTACTACTACTACTACTACTACTACTACTACTACTACTACTACTACTGCTATACTACTACTGCTATACTACTACTGCTATACTACTATTACTACTACTACTACCACTACTACTACTATTATTACCACCACAACTACTACTACTACTACTACTACTACTACTACTACTATTATTACCTACAACTACTACTACTACTACTACTACTACTACTACTACTCCTAACTACTACTACTACTACTATACTACTACTACTACTACTACTACTACTCCTAACTACTACTACTACTACTATACTACTACTCCTAACTACTACTACTACTATACTACTACTACTACTACTACTACTACTACTACTACTACTACTACTACTCTACTACTACTACTACTACTACTAACTACTAACTACTACTACTACTACTACTACTACTACTACTATACTACTACTACTATACTAATGCTAATAATGATGAATGAAACTGGGGTAGAAATTCACATGATACCAATATGAACATAAAAAAAAAAATATATAAAACATGGCACACTCCTTTTTTTCCTGCCAACAATTTCATCATTTAAGCATCATTGCCAGTATGTCTATTTTAACCTTATAGGAATTTATATATCTTGTATCTAACTGTCTTTTAATTTCCTTATTACTTGCCTTTTTATTCATGTTATCAATATTATAATTTAAGTATCATTGCTAGCAAGTTTATGTTAACCTTATAGAAAAATGTATCTCTATAGGTTAGGTTAGGTTCTATTCACCTATGTTTCTTCTTATATTCACTTATTTAGTATCAATTTGAGAGAAATAAGCTGTAGACAGTGTTGTACGCTTACGGTAATGTGGAGTATTATTCTGGATATGGGGCTGAATAATCCCCATATCCAGAACCCCATATCCAGAATAATACTCCACATTACCGTAAGCGTACAACACTGTCTACAGCTTATTTCTCTCAAATTGATACTAAATAAGTCATGATTTTAACTCTCTCAAACTAAACACTGTCGCTAATCTGGGCGGGAGAAGGAGGGACACAGCTGATGTAGCCTCGCACGGCACCCATCCCTACCCACCTTGCCTCTCCCTCGCCGACATAATGCCAAGTAGCCCTTGACATTATTGCTTATGACAGCCCTGCTGTTCTCATGTACTGCTTATTTGGTAAATAACAGCCGTTTATTAATATCGATTGTGTAGTTAAAACTTATAAGATACTGTAATTGTCCATAACTAGTAGAAATTATGATTAAATAATTCATAATTTCACCGGGGGACACACGCGCGAGTGCACATCTCATACCTCCTGCCAAGATAAAGAGACAGATAAAGAAAGATAAAGAGACACCTGTTAATCCACCTCGTACTCGGGCTCAAACATATAGGATCCCATGACAATCTGAGGTTCGTTTTCCTCATAGTATACGCGACCAGCGTCATTTCTTTCGGTGTCAGATTGAGCATCGTACTCTAAATCTGTCACGGCGACAGATTCACTGTCTGACACCGAAGTACAATCGCTCATCATAACATTTGCCGACAGGTGCCAGACAGAGTGTCTGCGGGCGTCCCTGTTCTGACGTCATCAATAACAGTCGTAGCCCTGTTGGAGGGAAGATTTTTTTTTTCGCGCGCTTTTTACAAAAGTCGTGTTTTTACGGAAATAAGGCCTGGAAATCAATTATTTTTGGTGGATTAGGTGTTTTGAATGTACATTCAACATAATTCGGCAAAAAAAAAATGGGTCTGGACGACTACTTTAAGTTTGGTTCTATTCACCTATGTTTCTTCTTATATTCACTTTTTTAGGTTAAGCTAGGTTCTATTCACCTATGTTTCTGAGTCTTTATAATCTACTTTTCCTTTTTTTCTATAGGGAGAAGATGATGTAGATAGGTAAAGGAAGAAAGAAGAAAGAATGATTGACGTACCAGTGTTTTCTTCAGTCTATTTTAACCTTATAGGAAAATGTATGTTAGTAACTGTCTTTATAATTTCTTTTAACATTTTTTTTCTACAGGGAGATGTATATAGATGAGGCAAAGGAAGAAAGAATGATTGACGTACCAGTGTTATGTTAAGTCTATTTCAACCTTATAGGAAAATGTATGTCTTGTAACTGAGTCTTTATAATTTCTGTTTACATTTTTTTCTCTACAGGGAGGAGAAGATGACGTACTAAGGAAGAAAGAATGATTTACGATTTGACGTACCAGTGTTGTGCCGGCCACGATGAAAGCTCCCTTACGCAGAGAGAAACACCAACACTTGCTGTCTGTTATCCCGCACACCATCACCACCACACCGCTAACACCACTGCAACCACTGCTACTACTACTGCCACTCAGCCCTCACACTTGTGCCTCAGGTATGCAACGCCTTCCGTACGTGTGTGCGTGTATGTGTGTGTCTGTGCATAAAAAGACAGGCAAATCGTTCTGTAAAAAAAAAGAGCAACGATTGGTGGTGTAACTGTATACAAGGGAGGTGGGAATGCTCGACTGTGTGTGTGTGTGTGTGTGTGTGTGAGGAGGGCGGAACACTTGCGCTGGTATATGTTCGTTATCCGTCACATATTTTCTCTCACTCATACTTCTCTCCCACTGCTGCCAGACGAGAGAGAGAGAGAGAGAGAGAGAGAGAGAGAGAGAGAGAGAGAGAGAGAGAGAGAGAGAGAGAGGGATATTTCTTTTATCAGATAGAATAGCAAAGATAATATAGAAATAGTCACCCGATCACTCGACTCTAATCACTTGTCTATCTGCCACTGTGATTCTGTGACATTATCTTACATGTCATTTGGTGTATTAGCAGATCATTAATACAAAGGTAATATGCTTTAGATGTCATTATACCTTTTAAGCTCAGTGTTCCTCATTTGTTTTGATCTTGGAGTCAGTTGGGAATAATGGTAATTGGGAGTCAAGGTGAATAGGAGCAAGGTGTTGTGCGGCTATATAGTAAGCAGGGTAGAACAAGAAGTAATGGATTCAAGCTGGAAAAACGTAGATTTAAAAAAGAAATAGGGAACAACTGGCTCACAAATAGGGTGTTAAATGATTAGAATGGACTCAGTAGACAGGTAGTTAGTGCGGAGTCATTAGGGAGCTTTAAAAGGAGGCTAGATAATTTCATGGATGAGGATGAAAAGTGGATGTGGGTAGTATTAAGGAACAGGAACTACCTCGTGTAGGTCTCACGGCCTCTTGTAGCTTCCTTATTTTATTATGTTCTTATGGTCTTTAGGTTGGACGGTAGAGACAGAAAGTTAGAGGCAGACAAACTTACTTATCTAATACTACTACTCATATAATTCGGTATTAGGCACTACTGTTTTCACACACGACACTACTGTTTTCGCACACAACACTACTGTTTTCACACACAACACTACTGTTTTCGCACACGACACTACTGTTTTCTGATAAGTTTAGATGTGTTTTGGCACTCGTTTTTTTTGGCAGAAATCAATATATTTTTCATAGTGTCTCAACTCCTGTTTCAAATGGTAGTTATTTCAGCCAGAAACAGATGACTAGATTAGGTTAAATCATGTTAGGATTAGGTTAGATTAGACATGGGGTTGGATTTCATAACAGATGATTTCAAGATTTTTTTCTTCAATATTACTGCAGTGTGAAGCGGAGCGGGTTGTTTGCGGGCGGGGCGGGGCGGGGCGGGGCGGGGCGGGGCGCATAGCTGAAAACAAACATTGAATACCGCCAAAAACGAGTGCCAGATTAATTCAAAATACATAAAAACTACTCAGGAAAATACAGTTTCGTCCTCGAAATCAGTAGTGCCCACTAATGAAAGTTTACTTTACTACCTGCTAATTAGGCTACATACCTACCTACCTTACACTATCGTACACTCATATCAACAAAACTCTTAACTCTACACATTAACTATAAAAGCTTTATAGAAATATCAGTAGCGCAGCCTGCTTATGTTTCGACACCTACATCGATTTTGCTTCCGTTAAGATATTTTTGGTTAGAAATTGATTATGGTTAGAAAAAAATGGATTAGCTACAAGGTATAAGTGTTTGGAGAAAATGATTTGGTCTGCCTCTGATTTATCCGTTTTCATTGGAGATTTTCGTAGTGCACATGTTTGGGATTGGTTTTCTTTTACGTAATTGAATGGGAAACTTGATGATTTTTACGGTATCATGTTAAGCCGGATTAACCCAGATGTCATCTTAGGGGAGGCGGTAGCAGAGTGGTTAGCGTCTCCGAGTGGCGTTCTTGGTGACCCGAGTCCGATGAGAACCAAAAATCCATTTAAGATCTTTCTGCAACCGTCGCGTGACCTAAGAACACCCACATGCTGCCAATACTCTAGAACACTGAGCGGATTTTCCCTCTGGTGGCCGTCTGGGAACTTCCCGTCAGCTCCAGAACATAGGGTCAAGGGGGTCAGGCTAGTCTTATTTGCCATTATTCCCTACCAAACCAGCTACAATTAAGTGTTGACATGGTCAACATAGGTTATCGCAAAGGAAATATAAGGGTTTTACATTATTCATGGGGATATACTGAGGATTGTTGACAAAATATAAGTATTCGACCATATGTCTTACAACACTTCCTGAGGAAGACTGATCACCTACCACGCCTGTGATAGCCTCATAGGA
Source organism: Chionoecetes opilio (assembly GCA_016584305.1). Taxonomy (NCBI): domain Eukaryota; kingdom Metazoa; phylum Arthropoda; class Malacostraca; order Decapoda; family Majidae; genus Chionoecetes; species Chionoecetes opilio. The sequence continues at coordinate 197,861 of JACEEZ010006256.1, read as the reverse complement.
CATAAGACCAAGAGAGTATAGTAATCATGTAGGAAGCTACAAGAGACCGAGGCTACACGGTAGTTCCGTCCAATACACTACCTAATTCCACATTCTCATACCATCCCTACTTATCGCTTCCCCTTTTAAAGCTCCCTATGATTTCCGCTTAACTACTGTCTACTGGCCAATTCACTCATTCACACCCATGGTGCTAAACCAGTTGTTCCCTTATTTCCTTCAAACTAACGCTTCACAGCTTGAATCCTTTATTCTAGTTCTACCTTTTAAAACCGTAAACTTTTCGTACCTCTCCTTTATTAAATCCCTTAAACAAGAAAATTCTATCAGATTCCCCTTACCGGTCTCGAGTGAGTGTAATTTTAATACTTCAATCTTCATTGAACTACAGATTAGAGATCCTTGTATCATTATTGGTCATCTTCATCTGCACTTTTCTAACACACTTATCCATCCTGTAAATGAGAAAAACTGAACTGCATAGTCTGATAGCCTGACTAGAGCCAGATAAGCTTTAGAATAACTTCCGCACTTCTACATTTTAACACTTCTGTAATGATCTAGAATTATAGATCAGCCTAATCATGTTCCTAGGTCGGAGGTCTGGGCTCACCTCACTCCAATCTTTTTCACCTTCTGATCTTTTCAGCGATACATTGCTTATGGTGTATCTATTACCAGGGTTTTTTCTACCCAACATTCATAACGCTACATTTATCAATATTAAATTCCATCTGCCATCTGACTGCCCACTCGTTAAGTTTATCTAAGTCTCCCTGCAATATGTTTACGTCAGACTGTGTTCCAATAATCCTACCTAACTTAGTATCATCAGCAAACTTGCTGATATCACTGCTAATCCCACTATCCAAGTCGTTGATGTAAATCAAAAATAGTAATGGGCCCAAAACAGACCCTTGTGGAACTCCACTTGTCACCAGTCCCCATTCAGATTTGGAACCATTAATTGTAACCCTTTGTTGCCTATTACTTAGCCAAGCTCTGATCCAATGAAGAACCTTCCCATCTATACCATGAGCCCTAACCTTATTTAAGAGTCGCTCGTGTGGTACTTTGTCAAATGCCTTACTAAAGTCCAAATATATTATATCATAATCCTTATCATTATCTGCCGTCTCATAAACTTTCCTATAAAAACTCAATAAATTGGTGAGACATGACCTACCCTTGGTGAATCCATGTTGTGAATCATTGATCAAACTGGACATCACCAGGTTTGTTTATGTTCTCCCATGTGGTCAGCTGCCAGGAAAATATCGTACAGCAGACGGCAGCGAATGTTACAACTATTTTATAATTCTGAATGAAAGCACGATCTACAAATGTTTTTTTTTTTTTTTTTTTTTTTTTTTTACAGCGCAAGGAACTGGCCAAGGGCACAACAAAAATGGGTAACACAAAGCCCGCTTAGTTGCCAGTCCCTATAAAGAAGACAGTAAGAGAATAAAATAAAAACAGGGGTAGGCCAATTTAGTTCGGGAGGTGTCTTGTTACTCTTTTGAAAAGATTTAAGTCATAGGAAAGTGGAAAAATAGAAACAGGAAGAGAGTTCCAGAGTTTACCAGTGAAAGGGATGAAAGAGTAAAGATACTGATTAACTCTTGCATTAGGAAGATGGACAGAATAGGGATGGGAATGAGTAGAAAGTCTTGTGCAGCGAGGCCGCGGGAGTGGGGAAGGCATGCAGTTAGCAAGTTCAGAAGAGCAGTGAGCATGAAAATAACGGTAGAAGAGAGCAAGAGAAGCAACATTGCGGCGGTGATTTAAAGATTGAAGACAGTCAGTCAGAGGAGAGGAGTTGATGAGACGAAAAGCTTTTGACTCAACCCTGTTTAGGAGAGCTGTATGAGTGGATCCTCCCCAAACATGTGAGACATACTCCATACATGGGCGGATAAGGCCCCTGTAGAGAGCAAGCAATTGGGAGGGAGAAAAAAAAGGACGCAGACGCCACAGCACACCTAACTTCTTAGAAGCTGTTTTAGCAAGAGATGAGACGTGAGATTTCCAGTTCAGATTTTTAGTAAAGGATAGTCCTAGAATGTTCATTGTAGAAGAAGGAGACAGTTGAGTGTCATTGAAGAAGAGGGGATAGTTATCTGGTAGGTTTTGTCGAGTAGATAGGTGAAGAAATTGGGTTTTTGAGGCATTGAACAAAACAAGGTTTGCTTTGCCCCAATCAGAAATTATAGAAAGATCAGAAGTTAGGCGCTCGGTGGCATCTCGCCGTGAATCACTTAGTTTACTATTTGATTGTATTCCATTTATTATACTGGACTTAAATCAAGCAATAAGTATTATATAATGATTGTTTCCTTGGAGAAGATTGTAGTTTTCAGGGGGTTTCATCGTTTTTTAAATACCGCTTATATTATGAATTGTATGTAAACCGTAGCTATGAGAAAAATATTGCGATTTCAAAACACCAAGTGAAAACGTGTAAAAAAAATAATCTAATGAAACCCGCTATACATTTATTTGGATGAAGTTCCAGAACGGCCACCAGATGGAAAATCCGCTCACTATTCAGGAGTATTAACTCTACCCTCATCGAGAGGATGAATCGTGCATCCTATCGTGCCTTCCATCCTTCATCGTGCGTCGGAGGACACAGGGGGGCGCCATGAGCCTGTAATCACTATAAAAATCCTGCCTGCGCCGCCACGTGCCAGGGCCAGTGGCGGAACAAGGGGTGTAAAAATGGGGGGGCACCCGGGGGGGCACCACCCTAAGATGGGGGTGCACGTGGCCCCCCAGGACCCCCGCAGTTCCGCCACTGCATATACCATCAGAATCTGGCGTATAAAAACAAAAAGACAAATATAAGAAGGAAAAAAAGA
>JACEEZ010006256.1:187500-190000 GCA_016584305.1 Chionoecetes opilio | reverse complement strand
AATCTCTTCTCTGCTACTTTCACCACTAATGAAGTTACAACACCCCACGCCACCCTTAACATAAAAGTAGTAGGCTAATAGTAGTATGAATAATAACAACAATAACAATAATGATCATAATAATAATAATTGTATACGTGTGATTTCCTTATTGCGTAATTTCTGAGGATGTGCGGTTTTTTTTTCCTTTAAATGTCATTCCGACTCACACATACGCACGCACACACGCACGCACACCTCGTCCGCGTGAGTCAGAGGACCCGGTTTTCTCTTTACGGTTTTTTGCTGTCAATACGGGCAGTAACTGATCCCCTTGAGCAAAGAAAATGGGGTAAAATAACCAGAAATAAACCTCAAATAACCTAAAACAAAATAAAATAAACCTAAAATAACCTAAAACAACCAACAATAAACCTCAAATAACTTAAAAATAAACTAATATAATAATACAAAATAAAATAACCTAAAATAACCAACAATAAAAACCTCAAATAGCCTAAAACAAAATAAAGAGTGTGGTGTGTGTGTGACGTCCCAGCCTTACCCATAGCTCCATGCAAAGTCTTTCTAGGAGAGTCTTAGCCGGCGATCACGAGTCCAGCACATGATCAAGCCCGAGGATAAATATCACACCCTTGTTTTCCTAACGCCGCCACAACCACCTTCACCACCACTGCCAATACTACTGCGTCAAGGATAAAGTCAGCGAGCAGCGGCCTAAGTATAGCGGCTGCATGGCGCCAAGCACACACACACACACACACGCACCATTACCGAACCCCAACTGATGCAAATTAACCTTTTATCCATAATGCAGCTTTCCCCGTCCCTGGTTGGGGGTTAACTCACGCCCAACCAGCAGTACAAGGCATGACACCCCCCACACGTCATGCCCCAACACGCACTCGTCTGTCCTGCCCCCACCACCACCACCTCGACCCTCATCCATGTGTCCTTGAGGAACAATATGCGTAACAGTTTCTATTTCCCTCCCTCTCTCTCATTTATCAGTATTTCCTCCAGGCATGTACAGAGATCGGGGTCTTGAGGTGGCAGGTATACAGAAACAGTCACACAAGTATACCTAGAACAGAAAGCGTGGAGTCAAGTATATTCAACGCAGTGTAGATTATATTGAGTTAGAACCGCGGCGGCACACAACCTTCTTATGCAACGGCAGGGCCGACACTGCAGCGTTACCAGACTTGCATTGGTGTGGCAAGCCCTTCTCATTGTTGCCTTCAATTATTTCGCAACCTTGAGTCATCCTTTTTGTGACGTCAATTATTTTTTACCTGGAGGTTGGTAATAGGAAAGAGAAATTTCCCTGAATCGAAGTATTGTACCACGCTGCATCCTGTAGAGCGGATCTGCAAAGTAGGGAAAAGGGTGACCCACAGTAGTTGAAGTGACGTCGTAGTCAAAACATGCTAAACTTTACAGGAAAAAATATATAGATGTGCATGCAGTATTTTTTTCATCATGTTAATCGTTGCCCTTGTCACTTTGAACCCACGTCTGTCCATTCTTCCTCCTCTGACCTGTTATTTTGGTCCTTCTTTTCACTGTTCAGTCCTGTCATCATTTAAATGCTATGTTGTCTTGTGTGGTATGTATACGCACTCAGAATTTAGGTCCTCGTGTCATCATTTGTCCACCTTATGATGACAGTCACCATGTCACGGGTAGTCGGGTACAGCTGACGCGATATAGTTATATAAAATAGATACCCTCTGTGTCCTTTACATATTAAGATGAAGCATTGTGTCGAATAATTAATTAAGAGTAAGAACATAATATTATAATAATAAATATTAATAAATAAAAAATAAATAATAATCTTTTTATTCTCACCCGAAGGCATTCGAAGGTCTGTCATTGTGATAGACCTTAAGGCGGTTCAAGGTGGCCGCGACCACAGCGAGTTGCAATATATAGAGTAGCAGTGACTCCTGAATAACTCTATCTTCACTTCCCTGCAACAGTAGGACAATTTCCTCTATGTGTAGAGTATTTCCCACGACAAGGACCTCGGTGGTCTGCTTGATGATATCATCATCATCAGTCATGTCGTGGGATATAACATGACCTAAGTATGCGAATCTATCCACAAAAGTGAGGGCAGACCCACTGAGCAGGGCCGGATTATGACCTTTTGGGGCCCCTAGGCTAATTAAATTGTGGGGCCCCTCAGACGGAGCCACCCTCTAACTCTCCCGTACCCGAATTTGTTTTACATTGTATAGCAAAATAAGTGAGCTGAAAAACAATATATACGCTACATTCACAAATAAGTGTTTTACTGTGTTTAGCACGATGATAAACAAACATGGACTGGGGCCCCATGATTTACAGCTAGGGTCCCAAACAGGGGCCCTTTATCTCAAATAAAGGCCTCAAACAGAGGCCCTTTATCTCAAATAAAGGGCCTCAAACAGGGCCCCTTTATCTCAAATTATTTGTAATTTTATTTTAAGTTAAATTAATTATTCAGCAATGC